>JASANE010001359.1:0-16291 GCA_030248225.1 Trileptium ribeirensis
CATATAAAGTATATTGATGCAACCGACACCCTAGATTATACAATACTGAAAATAGGTTTCCATGAAATTGAAGTTTATTACCAAAAGATTTGTACCACTAGAATATCCTTTTAAAATTCAAATGATGTTCCAAGATAACTCTTAATAAGTTCTTTAAAAGAGAATTCTTTGAATTCCAAGGAAAATTCTTTGAATTTTAAAAGCATATCGAGGCTGAAAACATCAAAGAAACTTTTTTAGAATTTCATGGAAAGTATCTTCTTGAGTGCAGATGCACCATTGGAATTGTCTGGGTGAGCAGTGGAAGAAATCCTTGTTTTATGTGGACGAAGATATTTTCTATACAACAGATGAGTCAAAAACCGTCTCAAATATTTGTGAAATCTGCGTGGATATCGTTAAATTGTCTGTTCCTTCGAGTTTACAAGAAATTTAGGTCCACGTTTTTACTTACGCTTCGTACGAACAACCCCATTCTAAGCCATTATGTATACGGTAAACAGAAAGAGGCAGAACAACGGACACCTGTTAGTCAAATTCCCCAGTCGGAGCACAGGAGAAGATCATGGGAGATCCGTGAGCCGGATTTCCCGGTCGGAACATAGGGTAGATCGTGGTGGATCTGTGACTAGGATTCTCTCGTCGGAGCATAGGGGCAGTTCCTGGGAGATCCGTGAGTCGGATTTTCCAAACGGAACATAGGGTATATCATGGTAGATCCGTGACTAGGATTCTCCGGTCGCAGCGTAGGGGCAGATCCTGGGATGTCCGTGACTCGGATTTCCCAGTCGGAGCATAGGGGCAGATCCCGGGTGATCCGTGAGTCGGATTTCCCAGTCGGAACATAGGGTAGACCATGGTAGATCCGTGACTAGGATTCTCCGGTCGGAGCATAGGGGCAGATCCTGGGAGATCCGTGAGTCGGATTCTCCGGTCGGAACATAGGGTAGATCCTGGGAGATCCGTGAGTCGGATTCTCCGGTCGGAGCATAAATCCCTTAACTAGTAGAGACATAGAAATAACTATTTAAAGTCACATGAAGCTGTCAAAACAGAGTCTGTCAGTTTAAAGTGGCAGCCCTATAGAAACAATGGTACCAAGTGCTCGTACCAGCAGTGCTTTCTCGATAACTGCATGTCTATCAACAACAGAATAAGCACGGAATCCGAGCATCAACTCGATTTCAACCGAATAGACAAAGACTTTTGAGCTGAGAAGGTTTAGCGTTTTGCTGCCTCGCTTTGTATTAGCAGATGTCTCTTCCACATCCACCCAGAAATATTGGATCCGCCACTGGAAAATAAAGTTGTTGCGGGTGAGCCAACAGTTCCACAAAATGGATTTGGTCATACTCGGTCAATCGTTGCTGATTCTGACTGACAGAAATTTTCGCTCGTCGTGCTATAGCTGTGTCAAAGCATCATTGATTGCTTTCAGACCATCAAAATTATCCGCGTTAGACTAAAGCAAAATAGATTGATTAAGCCTAAAGACTATAATTTACTTGGTTTGAGACTGCGCCAGTTAGAGCTGACTTGTGTCGAGGTATTTTGTTTTGACACTAGGAAAGAGCTAGTGATATATCGCTTGTCAGATTCCCGTTTATGTTTTCTATGTAATCTTAAAGGTAAACAGAATGCAACAGTACCAGTTTAGTTAAGGCCATTCATTTTCGCACTAGAAAAGAAATAAAATTCTAGGGATATCATTCACGATAGCCTGTCTTATACAGTTTCATGCTAACATCGGCTTAAACGTTTCGTCAAACAGAAATATTTTCAGAGCAATCGTGTTCTTGAAGGCATTTCGGCGTTTTGTTGTCAAAGTTCAATCCCCGGATTTTCGCGGATTGAAGCTTTTACGTGCACCCGGCTCAAATGGTGCTGGGTCGTCGTTCTAGTGTTAAGTTTTGTCGGCTTTGCAATCCATTTTGGAACGTCCACACATCGCTATCTACAATTTGAAGTCGCTACCCAGGTTAGTCTTTACGGAGCGCCGTTTATATTCCCGGACGTCACACCTTGCAGCCAATTTCCGTTGAGCTATGAACGAACAACGGATAACACAACCGAGATAGCGTTGCACTTGAGACGTCATCCAAATTCTGATTCTTCGACAACAACAGCCAACCGACAAAAAACTGTAGTTCCAGATCATTTTATCGATGAAGTCAAACAGTTTTGGAAATCAGCACTAAAAATCAATTTGGAGAAACTTAATCACTATACACGAGAAGATAACAATGTTTCACGAAAATCGCTGGAACGCTACGCCCATGCGCTAAAATTCACAAAGTTTATTGAAGAATTCATCATCGACTGCAAGTATAAAAGAAAAAAATGCAATTATACAGCAGATTTCGTAACGTTCGTCTATCCAACTTATATGGACTGCTTCACGTTTAGGCAAGTTTTTATTCTAGTTTAAGTTCAACCAGATGCTTCACTGGGACCGTTGAGTCTTAAAATTATTTGCAAGGCCTAATGGCTTTAACCCTTTGCGCAATAATTAATTTGCATTTCCCGCAATGTTGAAGAAACCTTTGCCGCAACGTCGGATAGAACCTCTATCGTTTGGTTGCGAGCCTCGTGCGCTAGCCACTATGATATCTATTATGAGGTGTTGCTCGTTTTCTTAAGGAACCTCGAAAAGCCAGCCAATATCGCACGTGCAAACGTACGCCGTGAGACAAGCACTAAAAGTGTATCGCTTCACTATGTACGCTGTATGATATGTGAGACACTATGCGGGAAAGGGGAATTGAGAGATACTCAAAATGTGGATTAATCAAGCGATGCATACATGCTCATAGAGGTAGAGAAGATTATCCACCATGAGGCGCGATTCCCTTCGGGATTAGGCCGATCCCCCCTCCTCGCCCTTTCTAAGAAGTAGCCCGAACCCCTTGAGGCTCCGCACCCCAGCCACCCTTTCTCACCCCGCGCACCCTTGGCGCACGGAAACTTTTGAGAAAAATAGGCCAAAATCGGTAGAAATTGACAAAAATTGAGGGCAATTTGGCGAAATTCGGGAGAAAATTGGAAACAATCGAGGGAAAATAGGCGAAACTTCAAAAAAGATTGGAGTTCAAAAAGTTGGAAAATTAATCCCCGTGACGACGTTCCCCTCCCCGCTCCGCCGACAGGCTGTTCTGCCTCGGACTTCAGGCCTTAGGTACGTGTTGCTATGATCTAAATTTTGTTTAATGTCACTTTTATATATGTACACCGCCATTTCTGACTTATGACACTATAGGCTGTCAAGCAGTCCTGGCAGAACGTCACCATAAAATACACAAATGTGTCGATAATACGCGAGTCCACTTTAGGTGCATACACCGTAGAGCATGGTTGGTCTTGTGTCAAAATCGCGATCTGAATCGAGTTCACATTTATGCCATCGGTGCTTGTAGTTTAGTGAACGCGAACGAGGGCTATTTGATGTACTCAACGAAATTTGCGTAAGCGCACACTTCTCCATTTCGCACATTTGTCCGCGTTCATGACATCACATACTATATCGGACAGCTATGTTCGCGGTTTATATGTATACTACGTGTACTTATTTGGATCGAAAAAACGTGTTTGAAAACCGCATTTTCACGCGCACGCGGTCAGCAAGTTGTGATGCTAAACCGCAAATAGTAACCACGAACAGCACCTACGTGTTGCTTTGTCGCACATCGTTTTGACGTATGTAATATAATTTGTCTTCTAAACCCTAACCCATGGAAGACCTCCGAAAAGGCATTAAATATTCGTGCTAGGCTCTAGATGACTAAACCACTGTATTCAGCGTACCGAGAAACTCTATAGAGAGAAGCATATTCTTGAAGCGCTGCACGCAATGCATATCAGAATAAATGGGAACAGATTCCGGTTTGGGGTTTGTCCACCGTACAACCGTTCTTTATCAACAATTTTGTTTGCGAACTGGGCTCCGGTTTAGTGGCCATCCAGTTCGACTTTGTTTCAGAATATGTTTCCTTCAGGATGTAATCCCGTGTAAAATGGGCCAAAAAGGGATTTCTTTTTATGAAATCACATTTGTGTGTGTATTTTTGGTGTTTTGTGCCTTTGCACTATCATGTGAAATTTTCTATCTCAATTCAAAAATTCAACTCAAGGAAACCGATGAAATTTTTTATGGAAACGCAGCGGTTCTATTTTTTTCTATGTATGCGGGGTCCCTAGATTGACCTACAGGGAGAATTTATGTCCCTGTGAGTCCGGTTGTTTTTTCGTGTCTTCTGTTAATACAAAAAAGACACACGAGGGGAATTAAACCTCGTGTGCCTGTACCGCTAAATTATAAAATCGACACACAGGGAGTGCAATGTTCCTGTGTGCCGTTTACATGTATATAAAATAGACACACAGGGGGTACAATGTTCCTGTGTGCCTTTCTTTTTTAAATAGATCAGTAAGGGATATAAAGTCCTTGCAAGTCTACTATCGATACTAGGAAAAAACTGCTCGCTACAACCTATCGCTTTAGACTTTTTCGAAACCACGAAAGCATTGCAAAACTGTTCAGTGGTATAGCTTAAAGCAAAACAAAAAATATTTCACAGATACAATTATTGCAACAATATTGTGCTCGCTGGAGTTTTTTGTTTTTTGTTTACAGCCCTACGTACGACAACACAATCTAGTGCAGTTTTAGCGCAGCAAAGAACTCATCTCTGTTGCACAAATGTTATACAGCTGCAACACAACTAGCGTCATCGCAAAAACAAATCTAAATTTCATAATAATTTTAATATTCTCAGCCAAATTATGTTACTGCACGCTGCAGCATAGAAAGTATAAACATGTCGGAAAAAGTTTTCGCTGCACTTAGCAATTAAAAAAACAATATAATGGTACTAACAAGCACACGATCTAAGAAGAGCATATTGCACCGAGGTAGACCCATTTACCAAAACATGGTCTTGACATAACGCGTATGTAGATCTTGATGCGCACAAGATAGTTGTCGGGGTTAATCGGTCTATTGGTTGGTTTACATATAGATTCCTTTAGTTTAGTTTGCTATGTTTTAGTCGTAGTTTAAAATCTTTAAATCTCAAGCACTGCATAAACAATTAAATATCAGAAAAGGGCATGCTTTCTGTATAAATAAAATTTTATATGTTTGAGATTGTTTGCAGAGAAAATATTATTATTGTGATAAATATCATACAATACGTATGCTCAAATAATAAAAAAGATGATAAATTTTACTAACACATAGAAATTGATTAAGCTTTGGCAGTATAGGAATTATATATATTTAGGTACATGTAAATATAAGATTGTAAATATACTTTTAAGTATACCACATACTTTAAAGTATGGCAAGAATTTTTGTGATTTCGTGACAAACCTAATGCAACTGAGCTAAACTAATAAATATTTTTACTCGTTCTTGATATTAAACTCTACAATTATGATTCAATTGTGCAATCATTCCCTTAGATTTTTATAGGACGAATATTTGTATATTACAGACCAAGATCGGCAAATTGGGCATGTATGATTTCTTACCATTTAAGGAAAAATTAAATTCGTTCTTTTTGCCAAAAAATGGAAGAATACATGATATTCAATATAAAATCGAAAAATTTAAAACGTTTTCAACTACATTCACTATTAAACGAACAAATAAATGAATTGTTTTTTTCAAAATTCAATGAAAAATGCAAAATGCAAAAAGCATTACACGTCTAAGATCTAATGATAAACACCAATAATTACTCTAACTAAAAAAACAAAAAATTTTATAAGAAATCTTCGTTTTATGTATCTTTGTATGTGTATTAAATGTATACGTGTTTATATTTTTCTGCGTATGTTATGAGTATATGCTGTAGAAAGCGTTTGAAAAGTGGATCACGTTGAATTATATATAATGCTTCCAGTATCGTCAAAGAAATATTTTTTCGACCAACCACAGATGTAATACCTGGCGATGTGTATGCGTACGATGGTTAATTGTAATGTTAATAATGTTATTGTGGATGATGGATTGTGGAAAATGGTGACATTTGCATGGTTTGGTCGATACACACATACGACTGTGACGAACTTATTAGTGAAATATTATGGCGATCGCGGTGAATCACCCTGATTATAGACATCTGAATATTCATTTGGAATTTTATTCGTAGAACAATCCTCAAAAGAATGTGCCGGTAAAACAATGATGACAGTGGATGTATTGATGAAGATGATTTGCATACATAAATATACAATTAATATGTATTCCTTATAAGTATAGATGACGCAAATATAAAGTTTCTTTAGATTTCAAATGTTTTTGGTCCCTATGATAAATTTGAAATTTGAGGGCAAATGTTGTGTGACGGAGGGGGTAATGTAACAGTGTGTTGCCGTGGAAAAAATCTCCTCGTGTGAAGCATATTGTTTTATGTCATGCCTATAACCGCTACATGTCATGAACTACGGTAGGAACCATTCCGGTGGGAAAGTGTAAGCCTTGCGTTATCTGTTTATCAAGTGTGTAATATGTATGAGTTGTGTATTTTGTTTACTACATACCTATATTTTCTGTGTTTACAACTGTATAATTCATGAGTGGTTTTTAATATGTGCGAAGTTGTTTGTCTTCTTCATTACGTATGAACCGGGTGTAATTGATTGTAAAATGTTTTTGTTTATAAGTTGTTTGTTTTGTGCATTATGTGTGAGTTGTCTGTAATATGTGTACTTGCCAGAAAATTGCAATAGATTTGAGAACACAATTTTACCATAACATTAAAATAAAACTTTTAAGTAAGAACTATAGAAATCGTGTTAAAGTAGGCAAGGGGGTGGTTTGGGCATATGCGGATTTTGATGCCAAATGCCATAATGCACTTAGTAGATTATACATACCAAATTTGGCATCATTTGGCCCACCCGTTAAGGAATTACGGAACTCATCCCCTCGGTCATTTCTGGTAATAGTAATTTTATTAATTCTTTAAATTATTAAAATTAAGAGAGTTTAAATTAATATAAAATTTTAAAATTTGTGTGCCGGGGCTATAAATTAGTTATTTATCAGATTTGAGTGAAGCCCCTGGGTGCCTTAACCGTTACACTTACATTAGCGGATACGTAAGTGTGTTTCTGCTAAATTTTCTTGAAAATCATAAATTTTATTGTGATTTAGGATTCTGAGAATTTCATGAAAAGGGGTTCTCTAACGCAAAAATTAAAATTTATGTTAGAGAGCGAATTTTACAATTCTAAGAATTCAAAACCCGGTTGGAAACAATTATATAAAAAATTAACGGACTACAGAGATTTCAGAACTAGGTTTTTTAGTTCCAAGAAATATGTTAGAAAGTTTATTTAAGCGGTTGCGCAGTTGGATTGGGGCCTCAGTCGGCCTCAGAAGCCTTAAGGTGGGTGCGGTTCAGCCGTTTATGTGTCTAATTTGCTTAGTGTTTAGCTGTTGTATTGTACTGTCAGAAATAAACGGTATTTGTTATAAATGGTGACACCTTAAGGCCTTAGGAGTAAGTTAATAAAACAGCTTTTGAAATCGCATTGGACGTTTTGTAAGAAAGTTGACGTAGTTGTGTGTCATCTACGTTGTTACTAAACACCCCTAGGATCACGTAGGCTACACTGCCGCTGCGCGAAACTCTTACCTCTAATATAGAACGTGCACGTTGCATTAGACCTGATCTGATGCCGGCGCGATAGGGCATGCACAATAATTTTATGACACCCAAAGCGAAAGATTTGATGCCAAAAGCTACATACACGCTGCAATTTTGGCCGCTTCAGATCGGACACAACATGAGCCTTACGTTACTTACTTATGGGGTACTACAAAGATGTACTATGTCATTAATTATATTTCCTTCAAGACCGGCTGTTTGGCTGCAAGGCATCGATCGGTTTAGGATAATGTACAATGGTTAATAAATTTTAGGCCCACGGAGCGCAAACTGGTCAATACCGGCATGGACGGAGCGCTATCGCTAATCTTGTCGTTGGTTGACCGACGCGCATTGCTCACTGATGAAGAAATACTAAATTGGCTTCGCGGCATTCGGGTGCTCGTTCACGGGCCAGGCACGTTTGCGGTCCCGACAAGTAGCGATGCAGCCGTTATCGCAGCCGGTACACATACACGAGTGGAAATTCATATGACGAAACGAGTCAAATTGAAGCGAAAGGATCGACCATGCACCCAACGACGGGAACATGAAAGCGCCAGTGCTGCCGCTGATGGGGATTCGAAAGATCCGAAAACTGATCATCACTTCGCTTTCTACGACTACAACTACGCATCGCGCCACAATGCGACAAGTATCTATCGGTACGATCTTTGTATGGACGCCGCCAAGCAACGCCAAATTATCGCCCGTTGTCGGTGTTTGTCCGAAAGCTTCCTCACACCAGCCGATATCAAATTTCAGCTAAACAAATTCCCGTACTGTCACGAAATTCCACTCGAACTTCTCAACAACAACAGCTATTTCTACAATTCCACTGACAATCGAGTATATATTAGCGAGCGACGTCTGTTCAGTGACGTAGCTGATGGTGAGAGCGGCATGACAAGCGTCAACGAAAGTGAAATGTCAACCTACCGGCAACCCGTTCTGTTTAGTCAATGGAACGTTGAAAAAGTTTCAGCGGTCGTTAAACGTCATTTGTGTGTGAATCGATGGGAACACAGCGAAGACCTCAATGAACGCGCCGACCGCGAATGCCTTACCTCGTGCAATGCACTGTCATATTCAACACAGCTAACCTCCTTCGCTTGGCCCACGTCGAGAAATAATAGCATAAACGCACTGACGCGAATGCTTGAAGCGGTAAAATTTTTTAAAAAATTTCATATAGATAGTAAAAAATTTTTCGGAAAATGATTAATAACTTGTCAAAAATTTAGGAAAACATGAGGCGTTCAAGTTAAGTTGTGTGCAAAATGCCTCTAGTTTGTCCAACAGTCTCATGAGGCGCACACCGTTTCCACATATAGCTTCTCTAGACACCCGGATAACTATAGGAGCCTTACGTGACTGCTAGGTTTTGTTTGAACAGTTTGTGCTGACTATGAATTTTGTCCGACATAGTCTCCTGTGACGATAGCTAAAACGCGCACCAAAATGTGATTTTTTTACCTTGGCATCTGTCAAGAATTGCACTTGTCCACAATTTGAAGGTTTATACGACGTAGTACCACCAAAATTTGAGTTTCCCGAATCGGCTGCGGTTAAAATTTGAATTTCCACCGTCATAGTATAAATCAAAACATTATTCGCATAAATCAGTCCGTCAAAACATTATAGTCTGTCCAATATAGCTAGACAGATTAGCCAGAAAATTACACAAAACTGCAAGGAAAATGTATAGCTAGCTCGTTCTATAGCAATGTCCATTAAATCTACTTTCTACCAGTGAAACTATTGATAAGTCTTTCAACGTAAGCCACAAATTATATCTAAAGTGTCTTCGATGAACAGTTTTACATAATCGCTTAAACTATATCTTCTGTATAAGTACATTACGTTTTCACCAAAAAATTTGTCGGGTTTTCCACTAAAATCCCTGACTATTTTTTCTATAATCTTCGAAATTAAACGTATAGTCATCAGTCCCACGTATTATATCTTTTGTAAAGAAGGACCTGCCGCGTGGAAATTTTGTATACGGCTGTTTTGGTTATTATTGATAAACGTTTCCACGCAAATCATGCGGCAGCCAACAACTCTTGTCAATAAAATATTTCCATTTCTACACATAAGACAGGCAGTCGACTCTCGGTTGTCTGAGAAGAAACAGAAAGGCGCCTAATAGGTGGCGCAAACAAATATCGAAAAAAAACTCAGCGACTCAGTCGCTTTACAAAAATGAGGAGCTTTTGCTCCCGTTCGACCTGAGTCCTATCTTTTGCTCCCGTCGGACTTGAATCCTTTCTTTTACTCCCGTCGGACCTGAGTCCTATCTTTTGCTCCCGTCGGACCTGAGTCCTATCTTTTGCTCCCGTCGGACCTGAGTCCTATCTTTTGCTCCCGTCGGACCTGAGTCCTTTCTTTTGCTCCCGTCGGACCTGAGTCCTTTCTTTTGCTCCCGTCGGACCTGAGTCCTTTCTTTTGCTCCCGTCGGACCTGATTCCTTTCTTTCTCCGTTCTGCTCGATTTTTGGCAATTCTTAAATGACATTAAGCTAGGTCACGGTTTTGAGCATTTTAATTAGGGGCGTGTTGTCCGTGTAGTCGGACTGAAATGTAAACCGCGACAAAGCCTAACTCGCGTTCCGGTTGAATTCCACCAAAACAGATCTGAAAGATCCAAACTTAGAAAGAAACTTGTTATATCTTAAAAATAATTCATGTTTACACCTCCTACGACAGTTGATATTCTTATCTAGAAATGCAATCGCTCAGCCGTGCGTCTGCAATCGCTCAGCCGTGTGTCTGTAATCGCTCAGCCGTGCGTCTGCAATCGCTCAGCCGTGCGTCTGCAATCGCTCAGCCGTGCGTCTGGAATCGTTCAGCCGTGCGTCTGCAATCGCTCAGCCGTGTGTCTGTAATCGCTCAGCCGTGCGTCTGCAATCGCTCCGCCGTGCGTCTGGAATCGCTCAGCCGTGCGTCTGCAATCGCTCAGCCGTGTGTCTGTAATCGCTCAGCCGTGCGTCTGCAATCGCTCAGCCGTGCGTCTGGAATCGCTCAGCCGTGTGTCTGCAATCGCTCAGCCGTGTGTCTGTAATCGCTCAGCCGTGCGTCTGCAAGCGCTCAGCCGTGCGTCTGGAATCGCTCAGCCGTGCGTCTGCAATCGCTCAGCCGTGCGTCTGCAATCGCTCAGCCGTGTGTCTGCAATCGCTCAGCCGTGCGTCTGCAATCGCTCAGCCGTGTGTCTGTAATCGCTCAGCCGTGCGTCTGCAATCGCTCAGCCGTGTGTCTGCAATCGCTCAGCCGTGTGTCTGCAATCGCTCAGCCGTGCGTCTGGAATCGCTCAGCCGTGCGTCTGGAATCGCTCAGCCGTGCGTCTGCAATCGCTCAGCCGTGCGTCTGCAATCGCTCAGCCGTGTGTCTGCAATCGCTCAGCCGTGCGTCTGCAATCGCTCAGCCGTGCGTCTGCAATCGCTCAGCCGTGTGTCTGCAATCGCTCAGCCGTGTGTCTGCAATCGCTCAGCCGTGTGTCTGCAATCGCTCAGCCGTGCGTCTGGAATCGCTCAGCCGTGCGTCTGGAATCGCTCAGCCGTGCGTCTGGAATCGCTCAGCCGTGCGTCTGCAATCGCTCAGCCGTGCGTCTGCAATCGCTCAGCCGTGTGTCTGCAATCGCTCAGCCGTGCGTCTGCAATCGCTCAGCCGTGCGTCTGGAATCGCTCAGCCGTGCGTCTGGAATCGCTCAGCCGTGCGTCTGGAATCGCTCAGCCGTGCGTATGGAATCGCTCAGCCGTACGTCTGGAATCGCCCAGTCGTGCGTCTGGAATCGCCCAGTCGTGCGTCTGCAATCGTTCAGCCGTGCGTCTGCAATCGCTCAGCCGTGCTTCTGGAACCGCCCCTATCAAAGTGGTTTTTCTATTGCGCACCAATCCGAAGATTTCATAGCAACGAGCGCAAGTTAGTGCCCATGAGACAATAGTGTTGCCTGGACCAGTAAATTTTAGTTAAAAGCTAGGAAGGTAATCCTACAGTTTCCTCGTGATTTTAATCTCAAGCGGTCATATCTACCTCCGCTGTGATATTCATTCTTTGTAGGCCGGAGCACTTCGCGAAACATAACGTTTCCATTAAGAAATTGATAGTTGCGCAGGTGGACATCTACTAATAAGTTAATTCACTACCAATCTCTCTGCTCGGTCTCGTGGAGATGGGGCTGACGTTTTCGATACTAGGGCCGCCTCAGTCCTACACATAATTTGAGCTTCCTATTTTCGCTCGACCACTAACCACTATTGGAGCCAACTCTTGTATTTATGATATTTTATTGCTGAAAAGTAAATTCGTAAAGAGGTCAATAAAGTAGTGTCCATGATGCGTTGCTTAAGTAAATTTTTGTCAACGCCCAGGTATGGCCTCGGGGCTGTTAAACTTCGCTCGGATTAGCATCGCAGTCCATAACCGAGGTAAAGTGAGTTCGTAAAGAGGTCCATAAAGTAGTGTCCATGATGCGTTGCTTAAGTAAATTTTTGTCAACGCCCAGGTATGGCCTCGGGGCTGTTAAACTTCGCTCGGATTAGCATCGCAGTCCATAACCGAGGTAAAGTGAGTTCGTAAAGAGGTCCATAAAGTAGTGTCCATGATGCGTTGCTTAAGTAAATTTTTGTCAACGCCCAGGTATGGCCTCGGGGCTGTTAAACTTCGCTCGGATTAGCATCGCAGTCCATAACCGAGGTAAAGTGAGTTCGTAAAGAGGTCCATAAAGTAGTGTCCATGATGCGTTGCTTAAGTAAATTTTTGTCAACGCCCAGGTATGGCCTCGGGGCTGTTAAACTTCGCTCGGATTAGCATCGCAGTCCATAACCGAGGTAAAGTGAGCTCGTAAAGAGGTCAATAAAGTAGTGTCCATGATGCGTTGCTTAAGTAAATTTTTGTCAACGCCCAGGTATGGCCTCGGGGTTGTTAAACTTCGCTCGGATTAGCATCACAGTCCATAACCGAGGTAAAGTGAGTTCGTAAAGAGGTCCATAAAGTAGTGTCCATGATGCGTTGCTTAAGTAAATTTTTGTCAACGCCCAGGTATGGCCTCGGGGCTGTTAAACTTCGCTCGGATTAGCATCGCAGTCCATAACCGAGGTAAAGTGAGCTCGTAAAGAGGTCAATAAAGTAGTGTCCATGATGCGTTGCTTAAGTAAATTTTTGTCAACGCCCAGGTATGGCCTCGGAGCTGTTAAACTTCGCTCGGATTAGCATTGCAGTCCTTTACCGAGGTAAATTTGAGATAGACCTATGGCTGAATTTCCAGCAAAGCTGCGAGTTTTCACGCAAAAGATTGAAATCCTTCTCTGTGGTTGAGAAGAATTTTTCTGTGGCAAAATCTGGACCTAAGCTACTAGGCGGTGACTTCCAGAATTACCTCAAAAATTAGTTTACTACATGTTTCCAGTAATTTGCCGCTAAAAGGTATTACATTTTCGGCATTTTAAGTGGATCCAATTCTCTCAAGACAGTTTTTAATGAACTTTTCGAGGTGTCTCAACCCAGCAAACAGGGATGTTACCAAAAGTTTTACCTAAACTTAGTTCATCGCTGAGCAAGTACTTTCCTGTGTCTCTACAATTTGTGTTTTTAGGATATCGTTAATACGTTACTGTAGCACTAAAGCTGCTTGCAAGAAATCAAATGAACTACCATAGTTTATTGCAAAAATGTACTTACACAGAGCTTATTTGCATAATTATATAACTAATAGCGGTGGTCGCAGGTGATTGCATCAGATTGATCATGAAATGTTACATCATAAAGACATCAGAATTTATAAAATCAGTCACGTGAGCATTTTGATGACACCACAATATATTACGAGACCCAATTATGCCTCAAAGTTTCTGGTAGCCATCTAAGATGAACTTGCGCACTCTTATCTAATTCAACCTTTTAGTCTTCTATCGCAGCACATTACCAATTACGCCTCTTTGTATCCCTAGAGACGTAATGAAACTGTGCCTCGATTGTGTGTCATTTCCTATCAATTACGCTCGATTCATATAAGCAGGATCTCGGTGATAACGAAATTTTAGGGAACAAATATACAAATCAATCCGCTGATCTACAAATGAAGAACTCGAGGCGCCCTATACGGCGGGCCCCTGCCATCTGAGTTTCAATTATATCTCCTCCGGGCTTTCTGGAAGTAAATTTGTGTCATTTTTGAAGGTTCACTCAGCAACGAATTTTCATCATCGATAGGCTCCAATGAGCCTACCTAACAATGTAGTTCTAGGTTTCGCCCTAAACGTTGGAGGCATGATTTCAATCATTTTTCAATGTCCACCTAGCACAAACTGTTGTATATAATTTTATGAGGAGACGTTTTTCACCACATTTACCATCTAATATTTAATCACTTTTAGTGCTCGGAAAGATGTAACTAAAAATGCTAACTCGGAAAGATGCTAACTCTTGTGGTAGCTTTATGCCCAAATCTACATTAAGCTCTGGAAGCGCATTCTATACCCATATTTATGCAGCAGGATGAGCCCAAGTTTGGGTCAAATTTACACACTCATCCTAAAGTTTGTATGAAGATTTTCTCCAAATTAGTCAAATTATTTTCCTAGGTCATTCTGGGTTCCATCCACACCCAGTAAGCAACCTTGTAATTTTTCCTACTCTAGCAACTTTTGAGTTAAATTTTGGATAAAAACATTTACATGGATTCATATTATTAGAGCCGCGTTCACGAATTTAATCGAGCGATACCTAAATTATGCCAAATTGAGAAATTTCGGGCTACAACATTGTTTGCTTTTTGTTTGATGAGAATGTCTCAATGATGATCTGAAATTGAAAAAATTTAAATTTTCAATCGCTTTCTTTACAAAACGGTGCAATTGCCACACATTTATTAAGAAATTGTTTTCGGATAATTATTATACGAAGACATTTGAGTTTCCGGGGAACTTTATTGAAAAGATCGTATGCTATCCGGTGATCACGCAAACAGTAGTATATTGTATCTTTTACTTGATAAATATGCCATATGGACCTATAAAAGTTACAATTACACCGTGGGGAGTTGTGTTGTTCATCTGACCATTTGCGGCAGTGACTAATATTTCTAGCGAATGGCAGACGCACATGATTTGCGATTTTTCGACAAAGCCATCAATAATACAATGGGAACGACTGAAAGCATTCGGAACAATTATCTCAAAATCGATATTTTCACGTCTGATATGCGCGGAACGTTGATCGAAGAAACACTGGCCATTCCAGCTACTGATTACTTTGCAGGTTGGTCATTGAAAATCTTCCGTAACGTATGCTATGCGTGGAACGTTGATCGAAGAAACAATTGCCATTCCAGCTACTGATTACTTTGCAGGTTGGTCATTGAAAATCTTCCGTAACGTATGATATGCGTGGAACGTTGATCGGAGAAACAATTGCCATTACAGCTACTGATTACTTTGCAGGTTGGTCATTGAAAATCTTCCGTAACGTCTGATATGCTTGGAACGTTGATTGAAGAAACACTTGGCATCCCACCTACTGATTACTTTTTAGGTTAGTCATTGAAAATCTTCTGTAACGTCTGACATGCGTGGAACGTTGATCAAACAAACACTTGCTATCTCAGCCAATGATTACTTTGCAGGAGGTTAGTCATTAAAAATCTTCCGTACTGTCAGATATGCGCGGAACTTTGATCGAAGAAACACTTGCCATCCCACCCACTGATTACTTTGCAGGTTAGTCACTGAAAATCTTCTGTAACGTTTGACATGCGTGGAAGGTTGATCAGACAAACACTTGTTATCTCAGCCAATGATTACGTTGCAGGAGGTTACTCATTGAAAATCTTCCGTAACGTCTTTTATGCGCGGAACGTTGATCGAAGAAACACTTGCCATCCCACAAACTGATTACTTTCCAGTAGTCAATAAGAATCTTCCGTAACGTCTGATATGCGGGGAACTTTGATCAAACAAACACTTGCTATCTCAGCCAATGATTAATTTTCGGGAGGTTAGTCATTGAAAATCTTCCGTAACGTCTGATATGCGCGGAACGTTGATCGAAGAAACACTTGCCATTCCAGCTACTGATTACTTTGCAGGTTAGTCACTGAAAATCTTCTGTAACGTTTGACATGCGTGGAACGTTGATCAGACAAACACTTGTTATCTCAGCCAATGATTACGTTGCAGGAGGTTACTCATTGAAAATCTTCCGTAACGTCTTTTATGCGCGGAACGTTGATCGAAGAAACACTTGCCATCCAACAAACTGATTACTTTCCAGGTTAGTCAATAAGAATCTTCCGTAACGTCTGATATTCGGGGAACTTTGATCAAACAAACACTTGCTATCTCAGCCAATGATTAATTTTCGGGAGGTTAGTCATTGAAAATCTTCCGTAGCATTTGATATGCGCGGAACTTTGATCGAAGAGACACTTGCCATCCCACCCACTGATTACTTTGCAGGTTTAGTTATTGACGACAATCTCCGTGATGAAACGCCGCTGACTTGTACTGGAGATCCAGCTGCGTTAAAACTGCTTTATTAACCAGATATTCGTTTTCATGGTTATGTATAAAACTGATCACAGAAAATCGATAGCGAAGGCTGCATAATCTCGAAAGGTTATATACGTTTAACTAAATGACA
>JASANE010001360.1:0-59179 GCA_030248225.1 Trileptium ribeirensis
CGTCTACTTCGTTCAGTTACGTATTGCTTCATATTTTGCGATAAAAACATTTAGAGAAACTTGTTTTGCTGTTAAGCAATTTTTAAATAGTTGTGCTCGCGATGACGGACTTAACTCGTGAAGCAAACCGTTAGAACTGCAATACACAGTCACCGGCAATAAAATACTTACTGCTAAAATTCGTAGCAGGTGAATTATTAAGTTTGAACAGTGCAATAAGAAATGCGGAATTAGCCTGACACTATGCCAATACTACAGACTTTAATTATAAAAAGATTTAAAAAAGGAATCATTCATAAAACAATTTTTCAATGCTTTACTGTCTCCCTTAAGCGTCATATCTTCGCCTTCAGGAGCTTGTTCAGGCGGTACTCGGACGACTAGATTTGCCAGCCGATCAACCCATCCAACGTCCTCTGATTTCACCTGAAAATTTTCATAAATCACATGTTAATGTCCTCGTAAACCGTGACTTCATGTTTCACATTCTGGGTCATCCGCTATGTCGTTAGCCTTAATAAATTACTAATCAAAATTTCAATTTTAAAATAATAAAAATTTGACACTAACAATACATTTTTCGTTTGTTAAAATATTTTGTTTTCTGGCTTCAAAAAGGCTTTGGAGGAACTGCTTCGTTTTCGAATTGGTTCTTTATCTGTGGTATATCATTTTAAAGCTAGTTGTATATTGATAAAAATCTCAGAACAAATATTACCACTTAATTTTCGTCATATCAAAAGCAAAAATCACTGAATTTTTGTTGGAAAATATTTTTTGAACGTTGAATTGCAGGCATTAGTGATATTTTGATAGTAATAGGTTTTGTTATGTTGCAGATTTTAGGTTCATAATTCAAGAGTAAACTTCAGCTGACCACACCAACTCATCTACTTTGTAATAACTAATATCACGTCGACCATTCTTATTAAGGTAAAATACGGAATTTTGTCATATTTTTGGCCAATCAAATATTGTGAAATTCTATACCAAGCGATTATACTTTATACCTTGTATCCGAAAATTATTTTGACAATTTCCAATTAGCAGAAAAATATAAATTCCTAGTGTGTTTGTATTTGAATTAGCTTAAGTTCCCGAACACATTTAATGTAATAGTGTGCTGTTAAACAAATGGTTTTTGTGGTCACATCATTGTTGTTCACGAAGGAATACTCGCTTACTTCATCAAATCTCCGGTCTTAATGAATTCAGTAACTTTCAATAATTTTAGTGAACAGAAAATGACTTGACTTTAATCGTAGAACAGTGTGTCAGCTAACTGTTTACCACTAAATTTCGATTAATCGAGAATGCTGTGTAACAGTTTTTATGCGAAATAGGAAAATATAATGGTTGTCCTGGTCATCGTATGTCTACTTATACCTAAACCATAGGTTATAGATCACATAACTTAAAACCACCAACGTAAACAGTTGAGGTAATACAGCCTAGGCATAAAAACAAACCATTTACGCAGCGGCTGCTAGAAGAAATGTTCAACAATCACCGTTCAAATCTGAATTTATCGGAGATGAGTTTACTCATCTGCGAGATCGTATCCATTAGCTATTAAGAGTTTCTAAAGATTGTAACCCAGTGGTGTTTCGAACGTCGAGCCAAATCTGTGTATATACAGATCCATAGATATCGCTTTTCAGAGGAAAAATGATTGAGCTTTTAACTATGCACAACTACGTTTTACTTCGTTGAACAGCACACAGCAACATATCCTGTGTGCACAAATTATTTGTAGTGTTTAAAAAATATTACCTCTGTAGCACTTTCTTCTTCACCCTCTTCGTTAGCAGCCATTTGGGGCCGACAGTGCGCCAGAAGCCGATCGTGAAAGTCGTACAAATGGCCTTGTAGGACCTCGGCCATCGGACACGCGTCTACATCTTCGACTTCTTCTTCGTCTTCTTCACTCTTTTTGAAATTTAGAAGGAGATTCATCTAAAAAATATAATTAACGAATAATAAATTTAGCAACAGATGCCAAGATCTGAAATTGAAATTTTGAAATTGAAACTCGATAACATTACAATAATCTGCCTGTCGATCAGTGGCTTCGACTTAATTTAAGATTTTAGCTGTAGCATTTATAAAAAATTTCAGCGTCTTACACATTCGAGCAATGATAGTTGAAAAACATTTTAATCCTAAATTTAGATATTTAAACGTTTAATATCACCAATAATTATAAAGCATACTTCTAAAACCCGAATTTTCTGAAGGCGAAGACACCGTTCATCAGATTCATACAGAAGTGCGCACATTAAAAATTTCTTTCCGGTTATTACGATGTCTTCCCCGTTATAACGAAATGCGTTGCAAACAGTCTCTCATTTTAATTTTATTATATTGTTCTGATGCCATTGCACACTGAGAATGTGCCATAAATATTGTTACTGGAAAATTATCAATTTTCTACTGCCTCTGTGCTTTTTCGACCAATCTCTACACATCTCGACTTGTTGGTTCTTGTTGCTTAGACCAGTTATAAAGTTCAGTAGTTATTAGATATTAAATGATATTAATATTGTCTCACATAGAAGAGCACAGCTGTTCGAGAAGTCAAACAACATAGGTGAACGTCTCAGTTTACTAACAGTATTTGCTACTTGACTGCTTTAAGAATAATGATATGGTAAGACTGCTTCATCAGTTTAACTGTTTAGCCGTACTACATCATGGTTCTAGCAACTGAGTCAGTGGAATTGTACTGTTCAAACTGTCTATAACACAGTCACTAAGTACTTAGTAAAATATACCACTGTTCGAGAAGTCAAACGGCACAGGTGAACCTCTCAATTAACTAACAGTATTTGCTGCTTGACTGCTTTAAGAATAATGATATGGTAAGGCTGCTTCATCAGTTTAACTGTTTAGCCTTACCACATCATGGTTCTAGCAACTGAGTCAGTGGAATTGTACTGTTCAAATTATTTATAACACAGTCACTAGTACTTAGTAAAATATGCAAACTGTAGCTGTCCAAGGTCCGCACGGTGACGGAGTAAACCGTATCGTCGAAGGCGTGGTGAATCCACAGGAGATGGTAATGCAGAGTAAACTTAATATGACACCACCAACCATCCTATTGGAAAATTTCGCATAAAAAATCTTACGGAACTCTTCTTGCTCAATTGAAATTCTGCGCAAAATAGTTCGCAAACTCGCTGCTTTGTGAGTAAAATCTAGCCCTTTTGAGTTCGTCAAAATTCGATTAAAATTACCCAAATTTTGGGAACGAAAATTTGTCTAATTTGATTTAAGCGGGTTCTGTTCGTGAGCACCAAGAGCTTAACTATAGGATCGATTTGACTGTGATATCCCTAATGTATTATTCAATTTGGTGGCGAATACAGTATAGTGCATAAGCATTCCTTTATAGGCATTAGGGAACTTAATTTCTGTGAGTTCAAAATCGCCAAGATTCTGTTTGAGAACAAGGTATAATTTCTAGCACTCGGATTTGATTTTGCCAATTTACAGTTAGCGAAAACCCGATTGAAATTTGTTATTTTTTTCCGTAACTAGGGTTTGCTACTCGACATCGGCATTCACAAAATAAGATGGTTGCTGGGGTCACCTCAAGGTTACTCGCGCATAAGTCAGGTGGGGTGAATTTTTTGATTTTTAGAAACTCATAATCTTCCCAATCTTTACCAAAACTTTTCCGCAATTATTGCAGATTTGTACTTATTTTCCGCAAGTTGCAGAGTATATAAGCCAGTTTTTCACAAATTCTGTCCAATTTTTCAGAACTACCCTAAAAGCGTCCGCCAAAGGCGCGCGAGAAAGCCTTCAGGGGTTTCAGTGATTGAGCCATCAGGTGGTAAATACGGATCGAGATGTTAACAATAGTCTAGCATCTCACAAACGATAAAACATCAATTTTACCTGATCCCGCGGTGGGCATCGGAATTCTTTTGTTTTCTTAGCTGCTTCCGCTGGTGGCATATCGGATTGTTTAATGTCGTTATATCGACGAGCTTGATCCTAACATTAGATAGAAAAATAAAATACCAGCAGCTATTAAGATGATTTTGTTAATAACAGGTCGTATACATAACAATAAATACCTGATATTTTGAGACTACCTAGACCTGTTAAACAACAACAAGCAATATGCTATTTGTTTTAAAATCTTGACCGACCACGAAGTAGTTCGCAGAAATCCGACGCAGCGTTTTAGTAATTCTGAGAAGATTGAATTTCCATGTTAGAATTATTTTATAAACGCTTTAGGCAATATTAAACAAAAGAATAAGAAAAAGTATACAAACAGACAAATTACTTATAAAATAGCACAAGTCCAATGATATGAAGAAGAAAACGGTACCTTAGTCTCGAAATGGTTCGGACTACGAATTTAGTCAAAACTAGATTTACCACTGACGCTTTTAGTGCATTTATATAAGTTTTCATATCGCTTGTAAACTTTTACGCTTAGTATATAAATATATAAATTTTTCTGTGTTAACGTTACTAACTAAATACAATAGCCAATACGATAAAAGCTGAAAGAGCTGTTTTACAAAATTTCCATACAAATTTGACTCCAACATTTTACGCATTATTTATGACATTTTCACACATATTATCTACTAATGTGCAATTTATTTTTAAACTAATAAAACATACTGCAGGTACATTAAAGTGATAACCTCAATAAAAAGTTTGATGACTTGACATATTATATAACACTGTAATCTACTTTCGTGTGTCATACTCTTCTACATAACTTTATGACAAACGTTTGACACAGTTAGCCGAACATTTTTCGCATATAATACGGGCAGTTTTAATGTAGCTGCCAAAAAATTTTGCAAACAATTCTGTTTTCATGCGTTCGTTACTAAACGTTGCAAAACTTTCTTTACACTGTGACACTTCACTTCACTTCTAGGTGCTATATTCTTCTGCTTAAATTTTTGACAAACATTTGACATTAGCGAACAGTTTTCATTAAAATTTGGCTTTTCTCGATGCAGCAGTCAACACCCAAATCTATGCTCGTTAAAAGCATTTGTTAGTAAGCGTTACAAATTCCACCACAGTTGTCATATCACGGCTTACTCAACAAAATATAAGCTGTTCTTGTCCTCTAGAAGACGATAGTTGATCTGTATTAGCGTGTAAATAAAACCAACTAAATATTTTAGCCAGGTATAACCTCCAATTCATCTTTATGAGCAGTGTCTTAGTTCCTTTGAAATTGACAAGCTCATTGCAAGGCGGATATATAATTAGCCCATAATAAACAGGAGTTTGGTTGTGTATTGGCGATATAATGCTCTCGACCAAAATTTCGTCGATGCATTGTGAGGCACACTGATTTACAAATGACACAGATAAAGAACATCATGCTGCTGCCACATATTGTACCCGACTTTACACAAAAATATATTCAGGAATTTTTTTCCAGTTTTTGAACGATAATCAAAATTCATACCAGTTGAATTTCACGTGTGTAGTGTTCGGCGAATGCAACCATCGATTCGACGCGATGACGCAGCATCAAATTACACAAATGATCGAGAACTTTGCACAGCGAAAGCTTGACATCCTCAGGAATGTCGACTTCGAAAAGACCTTTTTGAGTTGTTCCTTCACAAAACACATAGAATACACGATCATTGTTAAAATACTGAATACTAGGGTTAGGCTATGAGGAATGTCGACTTCGAAAAGTCCTTTTTGAGCTGTTCGTTGACAAAACAAATACAATACACGGTCATTGTTAAAGTACTGAATACCAGGGTTATAGGCTATGAGGAATGTCGACTTCGAAAAGTCTTTTTTGAGCTGTTCCTTGACAAAACAAATACAATACACGGTCAATGTTAAAGTACTGAATACTAGGGTTAGGCTATGAAGAATGTCGACTTCGAAAAGTCCTTTTTGAGCTGTTCGTTGACAAAACAAATACAATACACGGTCATTGTTAAAGTACTGAATACTAGGGTTAGGCTATGAGGAATGTCGACTTCGAAAAGTCCTTTTTGAGCTGTTCCTTGACAAAACAAATACAATACACGGTCATTGTTAAAGTACTGAATACTAGGGTTAGGCTATGAGGAATGTCGACTTCGGAAAGTCCTTTTTGAGCTGTTCCTTCACAAAACAAATACAATACACGGATATTGTTAAAACACTGAATACTTGGTTAGGCTCTGAGGAATGTCGACTTCGAAAAGTCCTTTTTGAGATGTTCCTTCACAAAACAAATACAATACACGGATATTGTTAAAGTACTGAATACTTGGGTTAGGGGAATGTCAACTTCAAAAAGTCCTTTTTGGGCTGTTCCTTGACAAAACAAATACAATACACGGTCATTGCTACAATACTGAATACTAGCGTTAGGCTATAAGGAATGTCGACTTCAATAAGTCCTTTTTGAGCTGTTCCTTGACAAAACAAATACAATGCACGGTCATTGTTAAATTACTGAATACTAGGTTTAGGCTATGAGGAATGACGACTTCTAAAAGTCTTTTTTGAGCTGTTCCTTGACAAAACAAATACAATATACGGTCATTGTTAAAACACTGAATACTTGGTTAGGCTCTGAGGAATGTCGACTTCGAAAAGTCCTTTTTGAGATGTTCCTTCACAAAACAAATACAATACACGGATATTGTTAAAGTACTGAATACTTGGGTTAGGGGAATGTCAACTTCAAAAAGTCCTTTTTGGGCTGTTCCTTGACAAAACAAATACAATACACGGTCATTGCTACAATACTGAATACTAGCGTTAGGCTATAAGGAATGTCGACTTCAATAAGTCCTTTTTGAGCTGTTCCTTGACAAAACAAATACAATGCACGGTCATTGTTAAATTACTGAATACTAGGTTTAGGCTATGAGGAATGACGACTTCGAAAAGTCCTTTTTGAGCTGTTCCTTCACAAAACAAATACAATACACGGTCATTGTTAAAGTACTGAATACTAGGGTTAGGCTATAAGGAATGTCGACTTCAATAAGTCCTTTTTGAGCTGTTCCTTGACAAAACAAATACAATGCACGGTCATTGTTAAATTACTGAATACTAGGTTTAGGCTATGAGGAATGACGACTTCGAAAAGTCCTTTTTGAGCTGTTCCTTCACAAAACAAATACAATACACGGTCATTGTTAAAGTACTGAATACTAGGGTTAGGCTATAAGGAATGTCGACTTCAATAAGTCCTTTTTGAGCTGTTCCTTGACAAAACAAATACAATGCACGGTCATTGTTAAATTACTGAATACTAGGTTTAGGCTATGAGGAATGACGACTTCGAAAAGTCCTTTTTGAGCTGTTCCTTGACAAAACAAATGCAATACACGGTCATTGTTAAAGTATTGAATACTTCGATTATGCTCTGATCGAAAGCCAATCAAAGTTAAAAAATATTATTTCTAGTGGTTTTACCTATAACAAAATATAAAAGGTTAATAATTTATAGCTTTCAGCCGTAGTTTATATAGAGCCAGTTCTACAGCTAAAAGCACTGCTAGCGTGGAATACTTCGTGATGATATTTATTTAACCAAGGGTTTCAAAAGTTCAATACACAAATGGTGTCCTTTGAAAGGTTGCACTAATAATTCTATATTAAGTTGAAATTCGCGCGTGATAGTAAAATGTGGAGTACACCTGAACTGGGGAAAATCTGTATAGGTTCAGTGAAATAAATATGTATAAACTAAATAAACCGTTTAAACACATTTAAAATTAGCACCGACACTATTTCTTATTAAAACCTCACCAGTGGTACTTTAATGGTATTTCAATTTATTGTTAAAATTAGCACCGACACTATTAGCAGCGACAAACCACCCCCCCCCTTTCTTATTAAAACCTCACCAGTGGTACTTTAATGGTATTTCAATTTATTGTTAAAATTAGCACCGACACTATTTCTTATTAAAACCTCACCAGTGGTACTTTAATGGTATTTCAATTTATTGTTAAAATTAGCACCGACATTATTTCTTATTAAAAACTCACCAGTGGTACTTTAATGGTATTTCAATTTATCGTTTATAACTTTAACTCAAGGCAATATTTTAACTATGGAATTTAATGTATTACTTAGCTTAGCACTGTAATGAGTCTGCATTACGACTTCTTATTTGCTTGACGCAGGATTTCCGTCAGAGTATGTTACACAGCATATATATTAAACGTATGAGGTAACTAGTTTATATCAATGTATGATATATACTGGAGGTTGTGTGCATCTGGTCATCGGTGAACATCTTGCAAGCGTGAGATTGGGCGGTCCAAGCCGCTGCGCCGCACACTGTTTCGGGGAAAACTCTAAAACCACGTTACTCCAGAGTACCCACCTGTCAACTGGGTACGAGCTTGTTCATAAAAAGTCGATCCCCCACCCCGCCACTGCCATAAGACTCGGCTACCCATGGAACCCTTGAAGCTTGAGAATGTATCCTCTTCACTTTGGCTATTAATGCTACAAAACGGGAGATGGTAACCGCAACTCAACATATTTTTGACTTTTAATACCTTTAAATATACATCAGTTACCTCGGCATAAAATTAATATGTTTAATAATACCAAACTAATTTTAATAGTTTGATTAAAGTGATTTTAATTAGTAATTTTAATAGTTTAATTAAATGTTTTAATACTAATTTAATAATATAAATTTTATTAGCTAAATTTAGTGTATCGCGCAAAGGTATCGGATTAGACAATTGTACCTGGCTGGTAAGCTTCATCAAATTTTGAGGGATCCAAAATGATTAAAAATCGCATCAAATCTTCATCTTGAAGCAAGCCACAAACGGCTAACTGTTCGAAAAGTTTTAGCAATGGCCTGAAAAAGCAATTAATAAATACATGTTTCTCAAGTGCGTTCAGCGATAAACACCATTAAGGACATAACAAAATGGCGATTTTTTCAAAACCGGCGTTTGGTCAAAAAAGTATGTGTGAGATACAAATTTCAGTGATATTGTAGCTTTTCCGACTTTTGCTTGAAAGCCGCAAACAAAATTTTCAATGTCCAATGATATAATACTATAATATACAGAGGGAAAATATTACTATATATATGAAACGGTATATGAAATCATGCAATTCTCAAATTTTCAAAAAAAGGATGTGCATTAACAACTAGTAAGATCAAGGCCATACACTTAAAAACAGCATGGGGAAGGTATTTGGTAGGGTTCTGGAATTTGTATTTCCGGTTCCAGAATGTTACTATTAACTAGTTAATTATAATACCAATTGAAAATACTCGTTTAAAATAAAGAAAATGTTGGTTAATCCCAGGTTGCTTAGGCATGACCACAAGTGTCAACGTAATTAAACCTTGATTTAATGGAACAATTGGCATAATAATAGCCATCTGTATACATATTTCAAGTTTTAAAAAGCACTGCTACAATGGTGATTATAATCAGTTAAAGTTAACTTTCAGCGAAAATTTTCACAAAATATTACTTGGCTTATTTCGTAGATGAATAGCAAATACCGAATGATTAAAAACTGGGAATAGTGCTCAGATAAATGAAAACTGTAAATAAAAAGATAAATAAACTGATCACATTAACCAAATTTTGTTCATATTTTCAACTACAAATTCTGAGCTGAAAGCTTGAATGTGTAAAACTCCTTAAAATCATCCTATTGTGGCATTGTCAACGATATGTTGAACAATCTGATATGCTACAACATGTGAGAAAAATGGTTTTTACAATGGCAGAAGCATTTCTTTGGTCACGAATGACGGAAAAGTGCCATCAGATAATCTTAGACATGCCAAACATATAGGCATGATTATATGACCAAAGGGCAGTCACATAAACTCTATTTTCCGAAGTTACCATAGGATTTCTCGCACACAAGGCGAAAACATTACGATGTAATGTAATTCTGCAGTGCGATTTCGTAAAGCATGCAACAAAGTTCGAGTAATGTCCCGTGTTGGTGTTGTTACTTCCATTTAGCACGGCAATTAGAACGACGTGGCTATTCTATATTGCAGCTCATTTCCCGGGAACATATGTATAGCCTGTCTAAGCTGTCCTAAATTTTGATTTTCGAACATTAAGGTCTACTGTATTACTTTTAGGTGGTTATATACAGTGTCTGGGGGAATAATACTTGTCGTAAATGGTGTGTTAGGTATTGGCGGATATCTGTTTACCTGTTCATAAGGTTTGTTTTCTTTCTCATGTATCTTCAAAAATATACTTAATTTTGTTTTCAAAGATTAACAAAAATCATATATAGCGCAAGGTGTTCTCAGTGTCACAAGTATACCTTTTCTGTTATAATCTCTAAAACAGTGCAACTTCTATTTTAGTGCGCAACCCCGCTCCATACCGTCGAACTTGGCTGAGTTAAGTGCCGAGGCTACATTCCACTAGGTCTAAGCACTATATTCATCACTTCATTCTATATTCGCTAAGACTTGCATAACCACTTGTACAGCAGTGATAATAATCCTTAGCAGCTAATATCGTAACAAATTGCATGAAACAGATTTTCAAAGTTGACCAAACTCACACAAAAAGGCTTTCCAGTGTTCCACCGATTGGATCACGGCATTTCATAACTGCAGCATGGGTTTCATAATCTCTAACACAGTCCAGCTTCTATTTTAGTGTGCAACCCCGTTCCATACCGTCCAACTTGGCTGAGTTAAGTGCCGAGGCTACATTCCACTAGGTGTAAGCACTATATTCATCACTTCATTGTATATTCGCTAGGACTTGCATAACCACTTGTACAGCAGTGATAATAATCCTAATCTTAGCAGCTAATATCGTAACAAATTGCATGAAACAAATTTTCAAAATTGACCAAACTCACACAAAAAGGCTTTCCAGTGTTCCACCGATTGGATCACGGCATTTCATAACTGCAGCATGGGTTGCATCTGCCAAAGAATCCATTGTAAAAGTCCGTAAAAGCTCAACGTTGATTGCTGGCGGGTTCAGATGCTTTTTATCTTCGTGAGCGAGACTATAAAAATTATCTACTATACAGAAGCAGGGTAAAGGTAATTGTTAACTGTTACAGTGTTATCAATAATACCAATTTGTTTCCTATGAAATTGTAAACATAAAACATAAGTCAAATAATCCATTGCACTATAGTGTAAGTCGACATCGAAGTCAAAAATTACAAGCGTTTTTAGTCCCACCCCCTACTAAACAGTGAAAGAAACTTGATATGAAAACCCTGTGGGCTAATATTAATACCTATATCGACTGAAAGGGCAGCAATTTGATATTCGATTGTGAGCACAGGCTAACTTCATGCTTAAAGTCAAGACTTATGATAAGGTTTTACCATAGGCTTAGAGGGAAAACGTTATACATTTACCCAAAGAGTGAAACCAGTCATAGTCCACTGGATGGGAAAATATGACACGATACGAACATTATACTTCATAAACTTTACGCACGGCTACGATCAGTACCGTGTTGCCTTTTAAAAAATATAAGACATTCTGCATTAAATTCAATATTCGTTCATCATTTGTGCGTCGTATTAGCGAATTCCGTATTATATTGACCAATTTCTCAAAAAGGCATAATACCATGATTTACAAACCTGCTTAGTACCATGATGTCTTGATTCTGATAGACTCGAGAGGCATAATACAATGATTGTATAGTACATGTGAAATACGATTAGCCGTCTAGCGTTTCTAACACCGTTGGAAAATTTGGATTCATTTTAATTTGAAAGTCGATTATAGAAATTTTCCTCTAAAGGCGCTTCTAAACAGAACGAAACTAAACATTGCACGGCTTAGCTATATGTTCTTATGGACAGACGATTAAAAGTGTAAACGATGAAACTAAGACGCATTCTATCAGTGTAAAATTTACAAAAAGGATTTAAATGAATTTAAATGCACGAGTAAACGTGTGCTCTTCAGGGAAAATTTTCGGCTATGTAGAGAAGGAAAATTTGTCGAATCAGAATTAAGTTAGTTCTATTCGAAAACAAGTTCAATACAGTTTTGAAGTCATAAATACGTCAATACCATAGTTTACCTATTGATGTTCGCGAACATAAAATTGAGATGCACATTAAAACCGTTTTTCTGCAAATTAAAAATAGCCAAAATGATATTGTAACAGTAAGTATATTTGCTGGCACCTGGTTTTGGTTTTGTCAATTTTCGTTTAGCGAAAACCCGAACGAAATTAAGCAATGTTCCCTAACAACTTTTTAAGATTTGTTATCGTCTATTATAAAATAGTACAGTTGGTCGCCACCTTATGTTTACTCGAGCATTTGAGCGAAGATTAGAACCATCATGCTCTACACGAGGGTAAAAATTTATATTTACTTGGCAGCCGTATAGTAAATACCATATTTTGAAAATGCAGATTTCGGAGAATAATTCGTACACTTGATAGCTGTCATATATAACATGCTCTGTCGTGAATGTCGAAGCTTTCAAATACTGTTCTAACAAGTTTGAATATGCGCGATTGCACAAATTTAAATAAATTAAATGCACTACAGGGTGTAGTAAACATACCTAAATAAACAGCAAGGTGTCAAAATAACGACAAGTCAAAGAAAAATGCAGCTAACATGCATCAACTTAAAGAAAATCGGAAATCAAACCCCGCTTCACTTTATATAAACTATATACAGAAGCCTACTGTGTCTCAATTTCTGTGGAAGAGATGCGAAGTAATCATTTTGGTTTAGAAAATATATTTTTCACTACTTATAAAGAAATTTTATACTTGCTACCTTCTCGTGGTGAGTTTTACGCAAGAATTTTATATACTCACTCTTGATCGACTGGTTGCGATGCCATAATAGGAAGAATACTGAATAGTTTGCCCATAACATGTGGAAATCGATCGTCGTCAACAAGTGTATCTTTGTTTTGAAGTGCCGCAGTCAATGGAATAATGTACTCGCCTTTAGTCATATATCGTGCCGACGACGCCTGTTCGAAATGCATTGCTAACATCAGGTTATAGAAACCTTCGCGAAGGCGACCAGGCAGACCTAAATGTAAAACAGTATACTACATAAAGATGGTTGGTAATGACAATGTAAAATTAGTATTTGTGAACATATCAGTCCACATATATGTGTTAAATACATTAACGTTCTCTTATCGAAACGAAATGTTAACAAATCGTTGCACAGTAATGCAATCCATACGACTCTTACCGTATCACAGGAGAAAGTTATAGAAGAGAAAGCCGGCAGACCGCACAAAGTTGCTATATAATAAGCTTAAAATACGATCAGTAAATAAGCTATGTAAATAATATACGATATATTTATACTTGCATATCAGAGTTATAATAACACCTTAAAACAAAAATTACAATGATCGATCTCGGACATTTATAGATATAACTTTACCTGCTTCTTGTGTGGCATACATAAACTGTTCTTCGTTGACATGATGACAGAGTTCATGAGCAACCGTGATATTTCCTTGCGTGCACAACGCACCATACAACTGTAGCGTTTGTGCGTGAAACCTGAAAAAGCATCAATAAAATACGAATTAAAAAGAACTATAAGAATGTAGTTACGATTTATAGCGTCGTATTACAAGGCTAATCAATGACCGTTAAGTTGAAGTCTTTATTTCAATTATATTAGCTGCTGACACAAATCTTTGACAAGTCTTTGATTGAGTAACAAAAATTTCTTACTAATTTGATCTGCTTTCAGGCGCGGCTCAGTAATGCGCTTAGCAAACGCAAACATATCACGTTTCTGCAATCCAAAACTTACGTATAAGATAAGTATTGTCCATAAATTTTGCAACCATCGAAATTTCAAAGCTAGCACATTACCTGAAATTAGTTTCACCTTAATTTAAAAGTGTATATACTGTATAACATGAACAGTCGACTTACGTTAAATACGCCAGATGTTCCACTAACTCAGTTGCATCATGAATTTTGCAGCGTTCTGGAACTGCGACAGCTAACATTTGTACTGCAAAATAAAACATAAACGATGAATGTGTGTAACTATTAATATGTGTAAATACTTATTAATACACCTGTGTAAATTGAACATGTAACGAATGAAGTCATGTCGTTAGGCATACATGCCGAAGCAGGGGTTCAGAGGGGGCTCTTATTGAGACCTCGGACCCACTCTTGAGGCGCTGGTCTATCTTCCGTTCAGCCTAACCCCCTTTCCGAGGCTCCGTACACCACGCGCGCCGGAGGCGCTTGGACAATTTTTGCAAAGATAGGCAGAAATAGCCAAAAAATTTGCAACAAATGAAATGAAATTTGCAAAAATGAGGGTACGACGGAAAGAGGTCGTCATATTTATGTCACCGTCATGCCCCCCAGCGAGGGTTTCTACCCTCCCATGAGACGACCTCTCCGGCCCCCCCATCCCCTACCAATCCCGGCTACACCCCTGAGGCTACAGAGCGTCCGCATGTATAGTCGCTACGCATGATTGACAATTTGATGAGTACGCCATTTAAACTTTGTTCACACCGACAATTATACACCTCGGAGCAAAATTTTTTACGCTTTTGAAAATTTCGTCCTCTTTATTCCAACCCTTATATATAAAGCTGAAATAAGAAATCATTCAGATTTTAATGAAGATACATATATGAAGCGCTGGGAATAAGTCGGAGAATGCTATAACTATCAAATAATATTATCTACAAATATGACATGTGTAAGTAGGAATATGGGAAATATTTATAGAATAAGAATATTAATTCAATGTGATCTCGCGATAACTAGATAAAACTTTTACTGCAAACCGGCATATACCCATTGTACTACACCGTCAGCCCGAAATATCGGAAACGATATCCCGAATTGTTACAATTATGATTACAGATATGATTTGGAGACGACTTCTTTTCGGCTTCTGAGAATATCGCCAACAGCCCTTGGTTGCGATTGCAACCAATAGTAACTAATGGCAATGGCAAGAAATGAAAACACTATGTTTCTAGTATGTTATAGCCGGCAAGGAATGCTACAAATGAAAAAGCTGCCGGTCTGTACACTTCAGGCATACTATGCGGTGAACTCAATAGAAAATTTTCGGAACCCTGCTAAAAACGAATGATCACTATTTATCACTACGAAAATAAAATGCTATAGCTTGTGTACTCGGAGAAACTTGTCGGAACTTAACACATATAAAACCACGAGTGAACTTTATTATTTGGGTAAAACCCTAACGAGCTCACGTTTAAACAAGCCACCCCACAAGATTTCAAGAAAGTCATTTGGTATTTTATCTCTTACCGCTATCATATTCGGCTAATCATACCTGGATCATCACATAGCACACTCCATCCTCTTATATCAGATAATTTCAACGATGTAACGCGGAGAACTTTCGACGGAACGCGAGTCCATTGGAACTGTGCTAGGGCTTGTAGCTTGAGGCGCGGTGGACAAGTTCCAATGAGTGCTTTGCGCATGCTCGAAAACATTGCGGACGAAACTGGTAGTGAAAACTGAAAACAATATTACACAGAAGTGCTATTTTTCATAGTGTAAGTAAGATGAAAATTAAACGATACTATTATTAAAATATACTATATCGCAGAAAACTCTATAATTACATGGCTGTGATAAACTGGGTTCTAATATCTGCGAATATTTAAATATATATACCGCTTAAAACTGTATAAATATTTCACCTGCTCGTGATAGTTACTGCGAAAACTAAAATCATATAAAAAAATCGAAACTTATAAATTGAATGAATGTAAATTATACCTGTACCATTTGGTATTCGCAAGCGCAACGAAATGCTATAATAGAATCGCTGTTATTAAACTGTCAAGAGATTATGAACTTTAGCATCAAATGAATACTGCGTAATTTAGGCTTTTGGCCATGTGTAGCTTTAACTTTGTGTCTAGCTGAACAGACTCTGCTCAATATTTTGGGAAACCTAACCGGCTATGTGAAAATACCGATGCAATAGAGCAAAACAACATGACCCTCTGCATTTATTGTATATAGATCAGTTTGAACACTTCAGTAATAGTAATAGTATTGTTAATATTCTTGATGGCTGCCATCTCATTTCTTGTGAAATATTTGCTTTGCGGTTTCTTTTTGCGATAAAATCAGTCTAGACTTTGTTTTTGTTTTTATCAATCCGCGATTTTAAACCTGGAAGTTATTAGCTACACTAGTGCAGCAAAAGATTTAAATCTGGCCGGTGGAACCTGCTGGTCAGAATTCTTAAAGAATCGAAAAGCGTCTCAAAAGTGTGCATTCGCATATAAAAAAGAGACATAGTAATACATAATACAGTATACATGCCTAAATTAATGTCATTAGGCACAAAACCGTCAAAGTTACGCTGATTAACTTATCTAGTCTGCATATTATCAACACTTGATTCTAGTTATCGAAACATTTTCCAAAATCGTTTATTTTGGTATCTATCAGCGTAATTTTTACTAAAATGAAATGAGGATTGATTTTTAAAATATTGACTAATTGGATAGAAAACTATGTACGAAAAGTAAAATTTGTAGCACAAGAATGTTTCAGACATTTAACGTATTCATTAAATTTAGCAGATTTTTTAATGTGAAATTTTGATGCTTAGACGCCTAATATCCGTTGACACATTTAATTATTAGTTGTATAGGAATCATACGTTTCTGGTATGCCATGTTCACCTTGCCACTGACATCAAAAGGTTTCTATTTTTTAGCACCTGTTAATTGACAAGCAGAGTCAAATCTTTATTTTTACACCAGCAGACCATGACCGAGTCAGCTGGATATTAATGAGAACCAAGCCTACCAACTACGTGGAAAAGCAAAGTAGAAGTACCAGATGAACATACAAAAGTACGGCTCTTGCCTACTGTGCAGTGCAGCCTGTGGTACTGAGGCATAGATTTTAGCTCGATGTTTAATACAGTTGTGGGAATGTTTATTGAATGTAGCCCAACATTTTGTAGCATGTTTTTCTTTTGACTTCTCTGTCAAATGTAGCCTTGAGTAATCATTTTTGTCTCTCTTTCTGATTGAAGATTTCCCAGTGGCAACAGTATGTTTTGCAGCTTACACGCCGTTAGATGTATTGTAACTAGATTGCGTGAAATCGGTGAAATCGCAGCTAAAAACGCATCTATATTATACATTAATGGCATACATTTTAATAGTGAAGCTGCTATGTGTAAACAAGCTTATACTAACCCCGTTACGACCCAACTCGATCTGCATCACGTCTCTGCTGGTCGGTTGAACAAATATTGCCGGATATAGTACTGTTTCAGGTTCAATCTGAAACGGAACACCAGCTGAAGTTAGAAATACAAGTCTCTTTACAATTCAACCAATAACGTTCAATTAAATGTTCTCAAACCTACTTGTTTTACAAAAATCCATAAATATTTTATATTTTAAACCTACCTTTGTTACAATTAATTTTGTCTGTAACACTTGTAGTAACATAAAGATTTGTGTTTGTAACCTTGAATGTTTGAAGTCTGAAGGTATGTTTTTGGATAATATGTTTCAGAATTATTCATGTTTCTGTTTCTATAAATAGTAGATAATTTCTTTAGAAAATACGCTTAAACCCAGAATCATATTTTTGTGTTGAATAATCGAACCTTTTTAAGAATATTTACTTGATCTAATTCAAATTTCTTTAATTTGGTTGAATAATGAACTATATTGATTTTAATTAAAGTACTTTCAAGCCCGAATTAGTTATCATTTTACACATCCTTGAACAAACTTGATGCAACGGTGACGTGAGCACTGGTCCTTTAGCTTAGAACGTCGCGGCCAGGGATTTAATTTAGTCCAAGTTGTTAGGTCGAAATTTTAAGAAACCTCAAAAAGTAACGATGAGAAAATATGTATAAAATTGTCTGGTATGTCGAACAGAATAAAGGAAAAGATCGCAGTGTATGGTTAGTTTATTTAAAACCAATGCGCATTGAACGGTTAAACAAATTATGCTCGCTCAACATTTATGGACGACATGAACATAAACAGTAAGAACTGATTCACAGGCTTTAAGTTAATATAATATTCACTTTTTATACTTTTCCGATTTTAAGACTTTATTTGGGAAATTTATTATTATCGGAAAGACAAATAGCTTTTTTACAGCTTGTGACAAGCTTGAGAGATTTAAACGAATAATGCTGTTTATTTCATAGCTGTATACTGCTGTAAAATACGAAGCAGAGTGTTTTAAAATCTTAATAAGTACCCAAACTATAAAATATCATAAACTGTAGCGATTAAAACATTTACTCTAGAATTGAATTTAGCAAAATTGCTTTACTTTAGTTACTTGCACATAAATACTAAACCAGCTAAACATATTGTTTTGTGTAGGAGTGATTCTACGGTAGGTTAGCTGAGCTCAGCTTTGATGTTCCTGAGCTTGTACTTTACTTGGAGTGTTACAAACGAAATAAAAGAAATCCATACTACGGCATACTGAAATAGTTTGCAAAAAAGTTTTCTGCCGTCAATAAACCATTGTGTTCTTTAGGAAAGCATACCGTAAATAAACCAACGCTATACTGATTTGCTGTGTAGTTTATACTGTTTTGTCTACTGTTTCAAGTATCCCAAAGTCAAGTATTGGATGAAAAATAAAAAGGAAACTGTAAAAACTGAATGTTAAAATTGTAAGGTAAACAAATCCATTGGTATTTAATCATAGTTAAAGTCTAAAATCTGTGAACAAGTATGTGAACCAGTAATAAGCTTGTAAAAATATAAAACGTTTTAATATGTTTTGTCTTACCTTATATCTCAGATTGCTTTCTTTTCCGAATGCTTTAAATGTAATATCACCGGTGGAAATATCGATGAGACATCCGATTGGAATTCCTGACATTTTAGACATTCCACTTTCATCAGCTTCTCCGTCTGCGCTAATGCTACTAACTATCTCGTTGACGTTGACCATGTAGCAACTGCGATACTCGACGCTGCAATAAATGTTAACGTGTGTGTATAGCAATACAATAAGCTATATATTGGATTTAAAATATCTGAAGAAATTCTCGTTATACGAAGCCCTTTATTGTATTTCCAGCACATGATCTACGAAAATTGAAGGCCAACACCAAAGGAGTGAGTTAAATTTTGACATATATTATTTATATTATTTAGGGTGCGTAGACGACTGACGAATTATCTAACATAGCCAGATATATGCATTTCACTTAAAAATATTTATTCTATTCTAGACAAAGTATGATAAATAAAATTAATTATAATATATTCTTGACAAAGATAAATAAAATAGTGTTAATTCTATGTTGAAACGGTCTAGAACCGGCCATGATTCCAACCCGGGCCACTAGCTTGCAAGACTCATGCGCTACCAAGACAAGACATAATTCGTGATGAAGTTCGATCACGTAAGCCTGTGTTGTGCGGAGCTGCAGTGCTTAACCTCTACTACTGAGGCCATATTCTGCAATATTCAAAATGCCAATCCACGCGCTACATAAGGTAAATCGTAGCATCCTTCTTGCTGATAAAAGTGTTAGCTTATAATATAAAATTTGACCTTTGCGCTTACTGAGCTATTAAACTTTTTTATTGTATATACATAGAAACAACAGCACTGTCGAAACTACTGAAAAGTAATTCGTATTATAATTATTATCAAAAATCATGTAGTTTGACACCAATGATGTGTAATTTGGTTAATTACTTTAATGCCTTCCGTTATATATTATTAAAAATGTGCTAAAGTGTACATGTATTTTTATCGCAATTCGATGAACAGTGTGCCGGAAAATGTGCGATGCACACTGATTACAGCCGTTAATGGTGTTGGATGTGCACACATACCTTCACGAAATGCAGCATGTAATTTATTTATATCCAGAAAAAATAGCAAGAACCTAGTTTTAGTTATACACATTGCGCAGGGTATTTTTTGCTTGCATGGGCGAGACCTGTACCACCAACGCTTGTAATAATTTAGTGTGCGCGTTTTTCTAACGTTAAGGCGATGCACTGCGAATTATTTCAGAAATTTTGGTGGTTTTTTATGTTTTGTATTTCCTTCAAAATATAATACAAAAATACTTTTTGCTCGGCGCACAATATGTTCAAAAAAGCGTTTAGTTCTCCTAGAGATATCCAAAAGTCGTGTAACCGGAACGTCAATTCCCGCAAAATTAGCCGGAGCCAGGAACCAGTAGCCAAAACCCTATTTTTTCCGGAAAATGAATTCCCGTGCTCCCTGGTGTTTAGGAAGGTATCTGCAATCTAAGCAAAGTATATAAATTTATAAATAAGGCTTTGCTAAGAAATTTTAGTCTATACAAAAAATTGATCTCTCACTGTGTAATTTCTTGCTTAGTACCTCAAATTTTTAGAAGTAAATTTATTTTCAGCATTATGTTGTTTCAGGTTCATTTTGCTATTAAATTTCTACCAAGCTTTGCTGAAATGTACACAACAGTAAGAGAAATGTCATACTTTTAAATTATTTAAATTCAAGCGAAAAATTGCTCAAGTCTACTACTGCAAAAAGGAAAAGTTGCTCTAATTCTGCTATTGCAAATTACTCGCGTAGATACAACCATTGCCGCAATTGTGGCTCATAATTGAATGAATGTTCCGAATGCGAAATCAATTAGAAATAAACAGCCTTAACTGGACAACTGTAGAAATAAATACACAGTATTTTTAATGTAGTCACGTCGTTAACAGACCGAGAAGCAGAAAATTCGTTACTTACTTGTCCACAATTGTTCCTCCTCGGTCGACTTCGTTGTATGTTACACGGCAAACTTTCTTTTCGTCGAAATGCTTATCGTGATATTGGTAATGAGGCGATACCCAACCAACCCATACGAGCGAAGGATCTTGTCCCGGAAATATCTTTGCGCCCCAATAATATTCGTCAATCTCAAAATTTGATGCAATACACTTTCGATAATGTATGTTTTAACAGGAAAATATACATCATCACTGCAACTTGGTCAGTGTCACAGACTCAAACACTTAACCAGCTCATACCTTTACACATTTTGAATTGCTATGAATAAGCAGAACGATATTATGTAAAGGATCCACGTATTTTAATAAAACATACCTTGCAGACAGTTTCATAACTAGAGACAAATGACTGTACTTTACAACATAATGCCACATTCGCATCAGCCAATCCAGGGAAACTAATAAAGAAACAGCTCACACTATTTTATTAGTAAAAATAATAAATGTAAACACTTTTCTTGCTTTGGAAATCATATGGCCAATTTTTTAATCTGTAGAGGAGCAATAGGTTTTGCAATTTCGATGGCAAAACTGACTAATTAATTACACATGGTGCTAATTTAGATATATATAAGCAACAATGGATTTGCCAAATATTCCACATTTTCAAACTGTACAAATATAACCTTTCACGAGAGTGGTGTATAGATTTACCGAATGATGACAGAACATGTCATAAGTTTTGGCAAAATGTTAACTGAGCGAGAAGAGCACACTGCTTTTCAGAAGTAGCCGGTTATTCCATTTTTCAAGCTGTACATCTATAACCTGTCACGAGAAAGGTTTATAGATTTACCGAATTATGACAGAACTTGTCAAACGCTGTGGTAAAATTTTAAACGTTGGAGAAGAGCGCACTACTTCCCAGAAATAGCCGGTCACACAGTTTCCTAGTTAACTAAACTGCACGACATTTTCAGGCGCAGGGTCTAAATGAAACGGCAACTTTCGCTGAATATCTAAGATAAACAGAGCTTTATCCGACTTCCAAATTGGTATGGACGTTCAGATTTCAACAGACATTCAACAAATATTTGCGTAGAATCGCTAAAAGTAAAAAATAAAATGATCATCACAGACTATTATTATTTTAAGCCTGACAAAAAATTTTTTCTTTCTGAAAATGGTTTTGATTTGAAGCATGCGTTGTGTTGCATAGAAAAGTTCGTAGGCAAAGAACTTCGCTTTTTAAGTCACGATTCTTTATCTATATGATTGACCTAGCTCTGCCAAGACGATCCAAAGCAGTGTATACGCATGTAAATTCTAGTAAACAACGTATGTTCACGTAGCCGGGTTTAATCACAATCAGAAGAACATTATGACTACCAAAACTTTTCGAAAACCCACTATCAAAAACCTTGGAAAATAGCTGAATAAGCAGTTTCTTTTCATATATTTTTATTTATATCCATAATATGCGCATATTTTGAGATTCGGTTGTATGGCTGACAATTTCATACTTCAGGAGAAGAAATTTATTTGGAACATTTACTCAGTTACTGCGACCGCTTTTCTTTTCGTACAATTTAAACGTTTTACAACCGGAAGCCTATTTCAAACTGTTGTTATATGTAAATCCGCAAGCTTATTGAGAAATTTATTTGGAACATTTACTCAGTTACTGCGACCGCTTTTCTTTTCGTACAATTTAAACGTTTTACAACCGGAAGCCTATTTCAAACTGTTAATATATATAAATTCGAAAGCTTATTGAGAAATTTATTTGGAACATTTACTCAGCTACTGCGACCGCTTTTCTTTTCGTACAATTTAAACGTTTTACAACCGGAAGCCTATTTCAAACTGTTATTATATATAAATCCGAAAGCTTATTGAGAAATTTATTTGGAACATTTACTCAGCTACTGCGACCGCTTTTCTTTTCGTACAATTTAAACGTTTTACAGCCGGAAGCCTATTTCAAACTGTTAATATATATAAATTCGAAAGCTTATTGATAAAAATTACGAGATTTCATATCCAGGTGTCGATAACTAATTGATTATAAATAGAATTACAAAATATACCCTAGTATTTCAACATCTATGAACTATAAACCTTTTATAAACGTCAAAAAATTTTCCACAGCTACATTTCTGCTTTTGATTTCATAGAAATGTCGAATTTAATCACAGTCATGATAATTTAACTCTCTTAAACGCTATTATTCCGAAACCAATAATGTATGAATAGTATCAAAATAAATGCATAATATAATAAGTATGAATGTAGTAATATATATGTTTATTTATAGATATGATTGTAACACAGCTTATATAGTTAAAGCCATGCATCAAATTGACTTAACGCACGGTTAGCTAAACTAGCTGTATTACAAGTCAGTAGTAGCACAGCCAGGCGTGCGTCAAGTGATTTGTACGCACGGTTGTGTTGTTTAACCCGTTCAAACTCGTCCCGACCGTGCGTACAAATCACTTAACGCACGATAGCTGTGCTGCAACTGTTACATGTAGCAATATCTGTTTATTTTCCTTTGTGTAAATAAATATGGTCAAGGGTATCGAACGGCGTATAAGTATATTTTGCAAGAATTTCTAAGTTGACAAGACAATGTACAAACGGGAGCTTTGATATACAACCGGTTCAGTGCTAAAAATGCAATGCTGTTGGTAAATTCGACAGCACACAAAGGTATACTAAAACGGCAAGTACTACCTGATCGATGCATTGACGCATAGCATACAATTCCGAATTTTCATTAGCAAGTGCCTCGGCTGCCGGATCTGCGTGCCTTCGTCGACCCCTGCCTCGTCGAGCTGCTATAAATTTTATTTTAAAAATAAATTTCATTTGGCATAAATTAATTAGGAATTATCAAAGTATTAATAGTCTGATTTATAGTGTATTAATAGCCTGCAGATCTGCGTGCCTTCGTCGACCCCTGCGTCGGCGAGCTGCTATAATTTTTATTTTAAAAATATGATTTATTTGGCCTAATTTATTTTGAAATTTTCAGCGTATTAATAGTCTACTATTGACTATTTAGTAATTAAAAAATGTATCGTTTCCAATGATATTTACTATAGAAAATATATTATATTACTTAAAAGGATATATGATAATTTATCTGTACTTCAACATTAGAAAATATACTAGCAAGTAGTATCTATCGATCCACAACGCAGACAACGATAATATTACAAGCAATATTATTGCAAACCAAACTTAAATTGCAAGATTGTGGATAACTAAAGGTGATTATAAAAACCGAACGTGTTAACGCACTTTAATCAATATTGATGACGACGGCGATTAAAGTACTTATTTACAACAAGGACTCAATTAACAAGCAAAACCCGGCTTTCTTAAACATCAATAACACCAGTATGTATGAAAATTTAATGTCTGAACCCTTATGTTTCAACGAGAAATGTCTAAATATAATTTCATGTAGCTCAACATAATCTCTAATCATACCATAACTAGTCACATTATAGGTCACATTAAACATATATACTCATGCCCGGAGGCGTCGGTCCATCTTCTGTTCTACCCGAATCGCCGCCCCCGTTTGGCAAGTGGTTTAGCTCCATTCGAAGCCGATACCGCCGTACCACCATCTCCATGAAAGACCGAAGACTGATTCTACTCCCACAGAAACCTCAGCTGCCCCAACCCCTCCCCGGGAGTTCAGACCTCGACCATGTACGCATATTAAATTGGTTTTCGTTAGAACTTACTCTAAAGTGTATTAGAAGCAAAAAAAATCAAAGAATACCTCATAGCTAAAATAGAATTGTATGCGACAAAGGAATGATAATTTCCCTCGTCAGCCTACTAAAGCGCAATAAAGTTTTCGTTAAATTCCTTCAGTATTCAAATGGCAGGAATTTTTTTAAGTTTTAAGCCATCCAATTATCCAAAACTTTTTAAAAATTTACATTTGTATAGAATTTTAATAACAGGAACGCGCTTATACAGTATCAGATAAAAATTTCCATATTCATTCAGAAATCCTCATTTATATACAATATATTCTGAAGCTCTTGGAATAGAAATTTTATCATATTCTGTTTAAAATGCGCTCTGCTGCATAACATGTAAATTTTTTTCGAAATTTATGGGTTAAAATTTATAAATCTTTTCCGCAACATTGTCAATTCATATAAAGTTGCCACATGTTAGTTTCAAACTATCCGCACTGTGTCTCTGATTCGATTAGTGCTTAATAATGTTGAAATCACTAGTGAAAAGTTAATATGAGTGAGTATGGGAAATCGCTTCTGATCATTGTGCCTAATTACATTTCAATGTAAAAAAATTACAAAACCTTAATGTATGCAATATCCTTGCCGTACATCAGTAAGCAAAATATACCTAGTAAGGAAGATAAACACAAACGCAAAACATAAACATCGAAAATCTATACAAATTTTTAAAATAGGTAAAAATCAAGAAAAACTAAATAAATTAAATGACAAAGGTCCATAATTTCACTTAATGCTATTTATTCAGCATTTTTGACAAAGCTTGAAGACCCAACACAAATAGATATTTTAGAATGGTTGAATTCCTCCAAAGAAGTCAATTTTAATTTCAGAAATTGTTGACAAATCCTAATCGCTTGAATAATACTGAACTTTTTTACAATTCAATCAATATAAAACAAAGTATACATAATGAAGTTTCACAAAATGTTTCCGTAATTATCTTATGCAAAATGTCAAGGACTCAGGTATAACATTGCAGTACGTTTTCATTTTTACAAGTAATGTAAAAACAATGTTTTTCGCGAAATTTTTCTTTATTGTAAGCATTTCTCCTTGTTTAGCTTATATATATATACGGAGATGCGTTGTCAGCGATTTCCAAACTAGGGTGAAAGTTGGACTTTAATTACTGTTATTTGATAAACAATACTCAAACAAAGTTAAAATAGAATATTGTAAGATATCATGAAACGTAGCTATGCAATAGAAACAGCCATCTATTAAATGCAACACAAGATACGACTCGGGAAGTAACTGAAAGTAATTTGGGGTCGCAAGCGTCATGCGTTTTTTATGAACACAGCCAAAAGCAGTAAAAGACACAACTAGGAGACTATATCGTTGCTACAAAAACAACATAATATACTATCCTTCTTTTGTCTAACGCTGCGGATTTAAGACAAAAATTTCGTATTGTCTCGAATTTACAGCACTAATGGCCCAACGGTAGTTGGGAATAAATTCTAAAAGCAGCAGTAAAGCCAATAAATATATAAGTAATGAAATAATGAAAGGGAATGAGAGCAGTAGAACACAACATAGTTGAGAAAGTTGAGCGCTGCAGGAAAGTGTGCAATAATTATTAAAAAATTTCGTATTATCTCGAATTTATAACACTAATGGCTCAACGGTAGTTGGGAATAAATTCTAAAAACAGCAGTAAAGCCAATAAATAAATAAGTAGTGAAAGGGAACGAGAGCAGTAGAACACAACATAGTAGAGAACGTTGAGAGCTGCATGAAAGTGTGCAATAAATATTAAAAACAACAAAAACAACTGTGTGCATCACGATTAGACCTGTGAAGGATTATTAAAGTTCATATTGAACCATATTACAGAATAAATATTGCATGAATATATGTTTTAAATCCAAGTAAGTATGGATAAAACCGGGCTACTTGTAATTTATTGTGACCAAGATACGTACAGGAGCCATATTGTCAAGAGTATCGAATCCCATCTGATTAATTATAAGTTTGTGTATGTGATTTATTGAAACTGTTTTTCTAAATCATTTGGGACCAAACGTAAGACTATGAACCATATACTAAAAGATTTAGCACAACTGTTTTGACCACATACTATATTACAGCTACAGGGCGCTATTCTCAACTTGCTAATATAATCAAAATTCGTCGTTTAAACTCAACGTATAAAAATCGCTCTAGTTCAACGACAATAAAACTAAGAAGCAGCCAAAAAATCAAACGAGTCATGAATAGTATACGCGCTTCTTATATATATCTAACAGCTGCAAATATTTCTAAGATGCAGAGTAGTGCATCGACAAATAACCCAAAGCCAAAGTATTGAAATAGCTAATTAGCCGCTTGAAGGAAAGAAAGTGTCGTAAATGTAAAAGCACAGAAGTGACCATCACTTACATAATATTTGGAAAACTTGTGTATTTTATGAAAAACGCCCCTAATTCGAGTTAGATATGCAATTCTTAAGATATTTATGAGGAAATAGGATTGATGATTGTGTCCGATCAGTATTTAAAAAGCATCAGTGACTGCGTTTAGGTGTTTGTGGAATATTATATAAAACAAATCTGCAGCTTTTATAAACTTGTGTTAGTTTGTTTATGTTCGTACACTTAAACAGCTGATGCAAATTGTTATGCAGTTTATAGAATTTGTGTTCCAAGTAAGTGTGAAATTTTATAATTAAAAATGATTAACATTTGTAGGTACAGAATTTAGCCTTGTCGTTATGTTTCGCTGTTACATATTAGAATTGTGCAATTTACGCCATATACTTTAGTTGATACGAGTTTCTTGACGCATCGTGCAATTTTATGTGCAATGAGTGTACAACTTTGCTATCCAATCACCTATGAGCTATATATATAACTACAGTGCGATTCCTTGCAATAATGTGCAATTTTGGTGCAACGTTCATGCGCGCTACAACATACTCTGCCACCGCATACTACCGCCACTTCTCGTTTTCTCACCGCGTCTTGCTCTAGCTTCTTCAGCTCGTTGACGTCTCTTTCTTTCTGCCGCTTGAGCTGCCGCGGCTGCAGCAGCGGCTGCTTCTTCTGTAAAAAATTCCTTCACATATTGTATCTAACATTATACAACACTTTTATCTCAAAAATAACTTTATCTACATAAACAATTTGAAAATAACTGTATCTGTTACAATTAAAGGTTACAACATATTATTGAGTAATATTAAACTTATTAGTTTATTTTAGCTAAGTTTAGTACGCCGTTATATATATATTTCTAAAATGTTACATTATTTAGAAACCATAGTCTTTACAATCTTAGATAATAAGAAATTAATTTTTTGGTTTTGGAGTTCAAATTACACAAGCTTATTATAATAGGGATCCATTTTAGTACTAGGGAGTATTTCTACGGTAGCACTGAAATGTTTGCTGTAAGCCGTGACTTCATGTGCACCTAGCAATTAACAATTCATTTTTACATAAAACTTGATAACCAGGAGTGCTTTGGTTCTTTTCTAAAACATATACATCTGACTCAGAAATCGAAAATAACAAAATTTTAAAAAAGATTTATTACTTTTATCAATCATTACCTCTTGCTTTAGCTCGCGAACGACTTGTGTCGCGTACTTTTTGACCCACACTTTTGAGCAATGAAAATGGTGTTCGCCGATGTTTTTCTTTAACATGTTCAATCCCAGCTTCAGCGCCTTCTTCTTCTTCATCGGCTCGTGCTTTAATATCTGCTTCACTCGACGATGTCCTAATAAATACAACGTTATCTGTTGAAAATAGTCATGTCGTAACTATATTTAGTCGATAAATCTGTTAGAAATATTTTTATACTCTGTGCCAGCGACAAACTGATCGTCGTGAAAAAAGTATACATTCAGATAAAATTTATCTTTCCATAATTGTTTACCGACCAAAAACGCCCCATAATGTTACAGCAAAACAATATAATAAGAATACTCTTCAACACAATTATAAATCTTCACCGGACTGATGGATAGCAACATGTCAGCCTATTTCTTGCAACGGATCTGCTAGAGTGACCATGACCGCAATAAGTTGCAAACTATTTACGACAAAAATTATTATTATGCGCAAAAAAATTCCCTGTTATAATTATTTTAAAAACTATAAGGCCTTCTTACAGAATGCTATTTACGTATTTACGTGCGGAATCCAGTTATATATATACCTCATACGAAAGTATAAAAAAGAAGGCGACTGCAATATGGGCATTTTCAAGCCTGGCCTATCTAGTAAAGTTTATCCTAAAATAAAGTTATTTTCATTCATGGATACCAGAAGACATAGATGTTAATTCGAAAAAATAATAGATATTCCTTAAAAATACAAAAACCTTTCGAGCCGGAAAATTAGGTTTGCATACTGCGATATCTTTACAGAAGCTATGTTAATCGGTGAAGTCCAAGAAAGGTCTCAATACTAGGGAAGTTGCCAATTTTGTTAATGTGACTTTAATATTAGTTAGTAATGCAATAGACACCATTACTTTAAAGCTCCAGGTGCAGGCGCTGCATCCGTGGCTCCACCTGTGTCGGACATCACCTCTTCCGGTCCACCTCCTTTCACACCGGTTTCTTCAAGACTGGATGCTTTGGCCATCATCTTCTGTCGACGTTGCTTGCCTGATAATGGTCCCAATTCAGACGGTTCTTGGGGAGAGATTGTAACTCGTGCCGGTGGTGCTAAAATGTTCTCATAAATAAAATGCTCATTACTTCTCATAGCTGCAGCCCTGAAAATTTTCGTACAACTTTGATAAACAGTGCGCATAAACGAAACATAAAAAATCTGCTTCGGAACGTTTAAGATCTTTACACTTTATAGCACTGGGCCTCTGCGGAATCTTGACTTTTAAATCATAGGGGTCCATGGTCCACGGTGGCTTAAGTAGGGTAGATGATTCAGGTCGCGAAACAATGACGAGAGGCCTCAGGGCGGGAGGTTCTCAATGTCGCTTGGAAATCCGACGTTCTCGTGGGTAACCCTCCTACCTATGAACACCTATAGTTTCACCATAACTGTCGAAGATCCGTCGGGTTAGGGGGTAGAGTGTCGGCGGAGAGGGGAGGTCGTAGGGGGGATGTCCTCAAGGAGGTAAAGAGGTAGACCGCATCCCCGACATTTTTTACAATTTTACGTAATTATTTCTTATTTAACCACAACTTTTTTAGTCGATTGTACTCCATGATTTGGAATTTTTCCTAAATCATTTCTCGCGGCATGCTGTGGGGGAGGGGAGGGTTACTGGTGTAAATCTTCAGGGTTATCTTCAGAGGTGTAAATATGGCTTGACGGAGGTCTGACCCTTATGGGGATTACTCCCTGTCGACATTTATGATTTTCACCATACACACTCACTAAATTTCCAGCCTAAGGTCGAGTACAGTATTTGGGCAACATATACACATCAACATTACACCAAATCAACTAGGCAACATGATGACAACTTTGAAATTATAAAATATGGACGATTTCAAGTACAATTTTTAATAAAAATTGTGAGGTTTTTCGTCTATTCCAATAAGTCAGTGAATATTCTACCTATTTCGGGTACAAAAGATCAGCTAAATAGTGCTGTAATTGTGATGAAACTGTGGTTAAACTGCAAATGATAACATAAAATCAATTTAATGGATCTATATTGACAGGTTAACTGTTCTCAGGTTGTCATGTCAAAAGGTTTGGGCTAATGTTGTTTTCGTTAATTTCACCTCACAATGGACCTATAAGCATAAATAACCAGCAGCTGGGAACAAAGGTGTTTCGTTGTTCGTTATAAGAACTGGTTTCGATCAAGTCATAATTACGTGAGTCTACAGAAGAGAAAACTAGAACATTATCACAATTAAATAGCTCGGCTCACTCAAGCAAACAGTGGCTCGACTGTGCCTTAACCACCTACGTCTTATCAGCATGTCATTTAGCAAGATAATCATCAGTCGAGTGAAAACAGGTTAATGAAACTGGTTCTGTACTTTCGATGGGTCACAGTGTCACGAGGTCCCAGAGAAATAGCCAGAAATTTCCGCATGCGGTTCCAAATTTTGCGAGGTTGAGCACACCCTCCCCACACATAGTACACAAAAACATATTTTTAATTTTCTATCATGCTTCCGAAGAGGGGCACACGACGCGCACGAGGAAACTATGACGGGACGGCCGCCCATGCCACTATTGGCTACACAATGTCGGATCCATAGCAGGAAACTAATCGTTGAAAGATAATTCACCCGGAAGTAACAAAACCTTATTCGATTACCTGCAGCAGTCGATGGTGAAGTAGCTGAGCCAGGATTAATTGCGTTTTCCGCGGCAGCTGCAGCTTCCTCTTCAGTCATATTGAAAAATTCTTCTTTGTGAGCTTCGAGCTTGATTCGAAGACCGGTTGGATCTCTGAGATTATTATGCTCAACGAACGTTACAAAATAAACGCGTTAATATCTCGATATTAGAACTGTGGGACAATTAACCTGTTATCACGACTTTTCTATATGTTCGGATTTTTTCAAGAATGGCATAAAAGTTGTGGCCGTGTACCCTAAGTGATTGAAATATTAAGTAGCGAACACTGCGACCAACCAATTTTCTGCGACAGCTGTCTCAACTAAGCGACTGATTTTTGGCTCTATGCACAAATTTTTGAATTTTAGATTTCTATCAAGGTATTAAGCATTTATTCAGACGCTAAAGCTAATTCGGTTTCCGGATACTGTGTAAGATGTTGTAATTGCTTGATGTGTAAACTCTTTAAGCCACATGTGGTGATTATCCCTAAATATCAGCCGCCTTATCCCATATTTACCATCTGAGGACCCGTTCCGTCGCTTCCGATGATTTTAGCTCTCGTGAGTAAACTATATTTCATATTTTCCCATATTTTTATATACATATAATATTTCGTTACCATCAAGCTGTTTGCAACTGAAAATATATGTAGATAAGCAAAACTTTACCGCCTAGGCCGCACACCCTGTCTCCATGCCGCTTCCATTCGCCACTCCTGTCGAAGCCATTTACCCGACGGATCTTTGGCCCATATGTCTCATGCTATTTTTCTCCATGTCGATTCATTTCCCCATACCATTTACCCGACGGACCTTTGGCACGTATGTCTCATACTATGTTTCTCCATGCTGCTCCCCTTCCCCATTTCCACTGGAACCATTTACACGATGGACCTTTGGCAAATATGTCTATGCTCTCTTTTATTGAGCACCCGCATTTGGTAAACTATGTCGCCGGGTATTACCGCAACGTATCGTTTTCACTTGTGCTGAATTAAAATGATCTTGTTTTCAGAACACAACTTTGGAATTTGGTATAAGGCTAATTAGACAGGTAGTCATGGTGTACCCTTTGAAGCTGTTGTCAAAAATTGTGGCAACATACATTACACTCGTTGGAAAGCATATTAGTCAATTAAATCAGCTGAGTGTGACATCCATTTTCTATTGTGTTACAACTTATATTTATAAGCTGACAGAGGTTTCGAATACTGCGTAAACTAAAATGTACAGGTCGCTAATTATAAAGGAGATAGCAGTCGCGACAACCGACTGAAAAAGTCTGCTTTTCGTTCTCCTAAGCGACCGTCGAAAGATATTGAAACAGACTTGTATCACAAATTTGAACTATAGAGGCATCAAAATATCGGTGTTACTACTACTGTTTTAAAGTAAAATTTTCTATCTTTAAAAAGTATAAAATCTCATAAAAAATGCGAAATAGTGAAATATTGTCACTAAAAAGGAATAAACATGGGTGGAATTTTTTTCTTCATTTTATTAATATTTTTCTTTTATATTTTATTAATACTTATTTATATTTTATAAAATTTATAAATTTATAAATAAAATTTATCTATATTTTATATTTTATTTCCATATTTTTGCGAAATACTTAGTTCAACCAATGTTTACTCATAGGGTAATATTGTAGTAACTGCTCAAAATATTAAGAATTTTTAACCGGAACTGAGAACTCTAAGCACATGTAGTTACAGATGACCAACAAATTAACTATTGGATTTTTTGTTAACTTGGTCTGAATATACAGATATATCGAGTTTTACTTAAACTAATTATGCTCATAAGACAATTATATCAAATTAGGCATATATATAATGGCAAGAGACCAGAATTAGCTATAAGACGCGCCTATGACATCAGTGGCGGTCTGTAAAAATCTAAATCTTGTCAGATGTGCTTCCGCATGTCTTGTTAGAGCAGCATATTTAACGGTATCGTTAATTTTGGCACAGTAAGATAAAGGACTTGAGCTAATTGGCGTTGTATTTTGCGACGAATACCTGTGGCGATGAATATGTAAACTTATTGATTTAAGTTTTTATCATGATCCATTATGCTTAAAATTCTCAATTTGTGCTTAAATACTGTCAGAGAAGCCATGTTACTACACACCATCTTCAAATATTCAGCGGACTCTACCAGTTAGGTGTCTGATGTATTCCAGTAAGCAGATTGGGCAATGCAGTGCAACATAATCTGACAACGCATAGTCTGAATATAGATGAAAACAAAGTCATCGCATGAACAATTTACAATTATTTCAACGCCAAATGTTTTTGAGCCGGTAATGTAGATTGGATGACTTGAATCAATGAACAGCACAGCGCTAAATTTCGATCACTTGTTTGGCTATGTATCAGAAACACAAGCGTGTGATAATGACAAATCAAATATCTTATACACCACCATCCTGTGGTATGTACGGTGGCGAAAAGAAATACTGCTTAATTTAAATATTCACACCCAAAAGATATAAATACCCAAGCCATATAGAAATTTTTATATCTTCGATTTAGACGAAAATAGGTGTCCGGATGTAAATTTTGATAAGGGTTCCGAATTCATATTTCGTTTCAGACCAGTCCTGTATTTATATTTTATACTCACTTAAAAGAAAGGCTGTTTACACAACAGAAATATTCCTGAAAACGTAAACGTTGTAAATTTTATTTCTATTCCGCGTTATTGTGATACACAACGCTGCGAATGCAAACGTTTGAGTTCACATACCATAAAAACCGCAGAAGCTAATGTAAAACGAATTGCACAGTTGAAATTTGATATTCTCCCCAAACATTGCATCCTGTGACCTATATTCATCAAAAACGAAGATAAAGAATTTTATATTGCCTTGAGTTCAGAATATTTAACTTAAGCCAAAACGCTTTACTTGCGACAAGATAAACCAAAAATCAAATAGTTGAACTCACTTGTTACGAACAAACGTTGAATTACAGCGAACCGGAATACTTAAACGAAGTAGTTCAAGTTGACCTTTCTCAGCCCCGCCGATCGGTGAACGATATTGAACACGCATCGACGGCGGACTCTTTTCGCTGAAATGCTCGGAAGAAACCAAAAAAGCTTCCTCGCAATACAAATTCATTAAACATTTTGTGAGTTCAATTGGAAAGCGTACTTTAGAAATGTAGTTGAAGACTTTTAGATAAAAATTGCTCCAATTCCAAACAAGTTTCGCTGAAAAAATCGAGCTTTTTCGGCAAAAGTTTTCCAATATTGTAGTGAAATATTTAATATTTCTACATATTTGTTATGATATGTTTATGGAACTGAATAATATATAGAAAAAATAAGTTGGAACGCAACATATATTCTAGTAAACGTAATAAATTACAAAAAGTTAGCGGAGCAGTCGGCAAAGTATTTGGTAACTTATTTGTGTATACACGTATTTCAACTAAATATTTAATCAATTTATAGTAACTATCACGTTTTTGACAATTGATGTCAAACCACCATACAACAAACTAGCTAGCTAAAAATTAACTAATTAGTAATATCAACTAATTAGCTAATTAATTAACTAATTACCACCCAAGATAAAATTATAGAGCTTTAAAAGTCACATATTAACAATCAGCGACTTCGAAATCCCCCAGCGCAAAAAATAGCAATTTTGAGGTGATTTTAAAATTTGAATAATATTAAATAATTGGCTAATTAATTAATTAACTAATTAGCAAACACGGCCAAGTTTTAGAGCTTCGGTAATGCCATATTCTTGATCAGCGACATAAACAACCCCCGTGTGCAATTTATTTTTCAGTTCTGAGTACTTTGAAAATTTGCAAAGATTAGCTATTTAATAATTAATTAGCAACTTCCTCGAATGGTAATAAACACCAGATTCATAATCAGCGCGGCGAGATGAAGCATATGTACCATAATAATAGCTTTATACTAATTATTCATTGAAAAATAAGCAATTTTTGTTTGAAAATGCTAAAAATAGGCTAAGACGCTTAAATAATTAGTTAATTACTAAATTAGCTAAACCAAATTTTGACAAAAACTCTATGTCTTGCACCTGTCCGATATCACGCCTTTCAAACAAAGAAATTTTTTAAATCGGCCCAGTAGTTATTGATGAGCTCGACGGACGGACGGACGGACAAACAGTGCCGATTTTCCCCTCTGACGAAAACAAAAACGTTTCGCTTCGCTCCGATCAATAAACCTTTATACATATATATTCTAATAAGCTATTTTAAAATCTTTGTTTATATAATATAATAACAGGAATATATAATTATTTTTCAAGTTGTTTCCAATATTATCGCTAGGCCTCTAGTGCGCTAAGTTAGAGAAAAAGACGTAATTCTGTACCATAAGCATAGCTTTATAGAAAAGAATAACTCATTTGGCTATTTTGACATAAAAAGATAGTAGTCTGGTTGTGCCTTACTACTCCTTGGTATGTCCAAGCTCAATGTTGCAACCCTGATGATCCAAACGAATTTCTATTCTTTTCTGAATTTTGTTGTGGAGGTTAATATAATTTCAAATTTATTACTTAAATAGGCTTTAATATTCTGAGTCTAGTTTTGCTTTTTGTTTTATTGTTTTTCTGTTTTTAATTATCTTCGAAATCCCATTTTCACTGTAGCTGAGAATTCGTCGACCTAAAGCGTTTAGTGTCGTATTATATAGGATATATTTGCATGTTAGTTTATTATACATACTAGGTATATATTCATCCTTGCCGAACCAGGGCTTCAGGGGCTATCCCGGCCCTAAGGTCTCGGATCCCCTCTGCCGAGACCCTACTCAAACCCCAAAGGGTACCCCTACTACTGTATCGCCTAACGCGCGCGAAAAATTTTAGCAAAATTTTGTAAAAATAGGGTAAAATTTGCAAGCATGAAGATAATATCGGCAAACATGGGTCGTCAGCGGAGGGGGGTCGTCTACTTTTTCAGCGCTCTGCTGGCGTACGTCCTTCCAAAGGTCCTGGGACAACATCCCCCACGACGACCCATGCCATTACCGCTGAGACTTCGATGCGGCAGCATGTATAGTATACTTTCGTTTTTTATCCTAGTATATACATTTTAGGCGCTGATATATATTTTTGCAATGAGGGGGAGGGGTGTTCATCCCAGTTTTGGATGGTGCCCACCAGTTTGCGACGGCAATAAAATTTTTCAACTTGCTGCCGTGACATAATTACGTTGAGCTGACGCCCACGATGCGTGGGTGCCTCTCCAGCGGACATATACTGTTGAATTCCCTCAGTATAACTAGAAAATAACTTACGTAGCAGGTATTCGGGTATATTCGATGCATGAACCAGGTGCTTCACCGATACTCTCAAACTGACATTGTTCTTTATTGAACCATAATGGCAAATGTCGCGTCATATTTCTAAAATAATGACCAACTCAGGCACTTTAGAGTAAGAAATAATACAGGTTTTTGTTGACACAATACAATTCACTAAACAGAACAGGGTAGTATAGTAGCAATTTAATAGTCATTCTCGTACGAATTTACGTAAGAATTCTCGTCATGTACGAAGATAATATATCAAACTTCAGATGCAAACAAAACACGGGATTGTGAATTTTATCAATAAAGACGTAACGACTGAAAATCAAGGCTGATCAATGCGGATGGTCATGCAAAAAATTAACGCTTATTGTATTAATTTTAAAATAGATGGCCATAGAAGGTTTCATGTTCAATGGTACTTCTGTATCTACTTTGCTATAACATAGCACTACAACAAAAATGTGCTTTTCACAAAATTTAGTAGATATTTCGCAAAAGTACGTCAAACAGAGTTACTGTTCGAATATCGAACAGACGATGCAAAACTTTCCGGAAAATACAAACGTGAAAATAAATGATTTATTAATTCAGCGTATCCTGCCTAAAAGTATTCTGTCGAGACCTTTAACGAAAAACTAAACAAATATAGGTGCTGAAACATTGTTCTGATTTTCGAAGCAGACTTACACACAGAACGGTTCGTATCCTTCTTGTAGGCCACAAGTTGTAAAAAATTTTAGCGTATGAACATTTTGTCCGAAATTGAGTTTGGCTTTTTGACCAGTTGCGAGTGAAAATGCCGGCACAAACCCTAAAAACAAACAAATATTCGCCTATTGTAACAATATCAAGCTAAAACATAATGGTTGAATATATATTTCAATAATTTCAAAATTTATATCGCCGAATGCATTTAACATATAATGGGTTTTGAATATACACGTATATTAGTTGTCAAAAATGACCGTCATTCACTAGATGAATGCAGCATCGCTACAAAATAAGTGTCACTTTTTAGTTAATGTATTACCGCTAGCAAAAGAGTCATCACTCACAAGAGTAAACATTAGCTATTTGAGCTGTCTAAGTACCAAGGTTTTCATCGATATAGGTACATAATTACAGGGTACTTCAGACACACTTCTTTTTGTTGGGAAACATGAATTGGTCGTAACAATCTATAATCCTGTTGCAAGCATGCAAATAGTAAAACACTTTCATATTGCAAGCCCTTTTAAACCGTAGATGTGAAACGTAGCAAATAAAATAACCATTTTTTGTGTGCATAAGTCTATAAAAATAAATGCTGTACATAAAGGACTATCCTTACCGTCACCAATTGTAATATTATCGAAAGCCATTTCTGCGCCAGAATGGTCCAGAAGTAACTCGCCATTCAACGAAAAACCTAAAATACGAAATAACCACAATATTGCAACAAAAAATTTGGTTATACGTGAAGCATGATATATATTTCTATAGTCAAGGAACGATCGCGTTCCTTGATTTACCTTTCGTCAACATTTGCATCTTTTTTCCTACGCATACCTAATGTCATGACCACTCGGCGCCATTTGTGGCAATATGTCTTGAAAAAATACATCAAACTTAGCAAATGTAAATTTCACACTTTTAGAGATGCCTCATAGACATGGGCGCAACTCATTGAAGTTATAGCAAAAACCAGACATAAATCGAAGACAAATTTTTAGTCGCGTGATTTTATTATGAAGCGCCAATAAATGTTTGTTGATCTGTCTCCGCGAGTTAGTGCAATAATTCATTTCATAGTGAAGCCGTGAATATGCAAAACGGGAATAGCGGGAACAATGATAACCTTCAAATCAGGACATAAACAGTTGTTTTGCTCTTTATACATTTTTCTTAAATCCTTGATACTTGCGTTGCAATCAAGTTTCACAGTGTTGTGTGATTAATCAAAAATCAGTAGTTTACTGTCTCATATTGCAGCCGGTGAAAGATTTTTAATTTTCAAGACTAAAATTTGAATCACAATTAACATACGTTTACCACGTTAGAAATTCGTTTATGTCACGTTTTAGATTATTTTAATATGATAAAGTAAATATAAATATTAAGTTGTTCCGATAGAACGTATATTACACAGCCACAGAAGATTGGAAAACATGACAAATTCTTACTCTAACAGACAAATCATTATCAACTCACTGATGGTTCGGTCGTTCAAATCCAGGAAGCATCCGACAAAATCACCAATTTTCCACATACGTCCGTACTGATCCGGCCCTTGATGCCATTTTCGCTCCAAATGTCTGAAATACATAACAAATATAATAGAGTTTTGCTACAATTGGGTTTTACCTTAACGGGAGCAGATGTTATTATGTAAAAAGAGATCAAAATGTTTAACTGGCAGTCAGAATGCTGTTACGCATTTTTTGGGTGCTTTTTGAAGATTGGTATGGACGACAAGTCATGAATTAGTACTAATATCATTGTAAAATGACCAAGGTTTATTATGTATGCTATTAATAATAACATCATGCTATTTTGTTTATACCATCGCATTTTCTCGATATGATGGGAATGACCCAATTGCCAAATTTTATTGCTACATTATTAAACCAATTGACATGACTTGATAGAATTCACGCACTATTTAGCGAATGGCACTATCTTTTTTACCATTGTCAGTACAGTACGGCTTTATTTTAACCATATAACAACATCGAGCATAAAAGCAATAGCAACCCACAAAATATAACCAGCAGAACCGACCGGCAATTGCCCCAACCTGCCACACTTGCCATGTAACTAAATATTCATGAGTTAATGTCAGACAGAAATAATTCTCATGTGTGATCTGGATTGTTAATCAAAAAATATTACTTCAAAATTTCGTATATATGACTTTGCATACTCTGTAACCTACAAGTGCTTGTAGTGTAGTGTTGTGTTGTTTAGGCTGCTAAGAATCTCCATAAAATGTTTTACGTCAGGCTTGTAGTCACTCCTGTTTTGGATTTTGAAGTCCGAGTGTTGTGTTGGACTTCTCTAAATCTTAAAAATGGTAGTCAGTTTTCAAGCTGACCCGCAACGGTTGGTATTACTAGTTTTGATTTTTATTCCGCAGTTTCCAAGACCATGGCTGTATTTAATTGCAGCTATCGGGGTAGTGCCAATTTACAGCTCCTTGGGTTGCTCGCGTTGCGAAACGGGATAGTTCACGACGCGAGTAATGCATGCGGCCAGCAGGTTTTGATTAATGTCGACGTAAACTTTACGAAACTCAGACAAAGCCCGAAAACGATTGAAGCCGTGGACATCGGTCATGGAGTATAATGTGGGAACATTTTTAACTGACTGGAGGTTTACATACTATGCTTTATTTCCAAAACTATTTTTTACAGCGGCGATGTAACAAAAAATAACACTTGCAGCACATATAATGTGACGCTCAGCTTAGTATGCTTAGGCCGGAGTGGGAACATCTCAATGTATAAAAGCCACTGTTAAGTTAGGCTGCAAACGAAAAATAATCCAGTGAGACCCTTTCAAAAATTTGCATAACCCTACTATAGCTATCTCCAAAACGACAACGACTGAAAGTGATAAGAAACTGATATAAGAGGTACTCGAAATATATTTTTTGCGAATTTCTAATTTCGTGTTGTTGGCTTACTCCAGTCAAGATGTGACTGTAGTTATGGCCATTTTAGCATGGAAATCAGCTAGTACATTCGAGAAAATGCTACAGTGATATGTACAGCTGGTATCTCAGCTCCGTCTACCAGCGTATGTAGGTGATTGTTTTCTTTTCAAAATGTAGCATGTACAATATAAATGTAGGTAGAATCTCTTACTACATTTCGTTTACATGACTGCTATTTATTACATCTCTTATTACATGACTACTAAGACTTAATTGCCTCGAATATTTTTGATGTTGGACAGATGTCTTGACGCTAATAAATCACCATTATGAAAGCATTGTCGAACAGAGTAAAATTTTGTGAAAATCAAGCTATTTAACAACTGTAAAAGCGATATTTTATTTTGTTATTTGTTTTAGCGCTTGGTATTCTCAATTATTCAATACTTACTTGTTCACGATAAAATCCTATATAAAGAAATAAAAGCGTATAATTCACTGAAATGTTCGATTGCCTCACAGTGCAACTGTCTTACAAATTTTATCGCAACGAAAGCTTCCTGTATTTCTAACTAACAATAGAATGAATCGCAGTTGTTGGATTTGCATTATGTCAATCACTGCGCCCAGTAGTCAACCATTTTAAAGTACCCTTACCCGTCAAATGCATACGACATATCGTCATCACCAAGTTGCGAGCTTGGAGATGCCGCAACGTCTATCCATCCGACTTTCATAAAGCCTTCGGTTAATACTTCGAATTCGAAATACCTGAAAAACAAAACACGATAAAACGAAAACAAATATTTTGTTGCAACAATACATGGTCACACGAAAACAAATATTTTGTTGCAACATTACATGGTCAAACGAAAACAAATATTTTGTTGCAACAATACATCGTTACACGAAAACAAATATTTTGTTGCAACAATACATCGTCACACAAAAACAAATATTTTGTTGCAACAATACATGGTCAAACGAAAACAAATATTTTGTTGCAACAATACATCGTCACACAAAAACAAATATTTTGTTGCAACAATACATGGTCAAACGAAAACAAATATTTTGTTGCAACAATACATCGTCACACGAAAATAAATCTTTTGTTGCAACAATACGTGGTCACACGAAAACAAATATTTTGTTGCAACAATACATGGTCACACGAAAACAAATATTTTGTTGCAACAATACATGATCACACGAAAACAAATATTTTGTTGCAACAATACATCGTCACACGAAAACAAATATTTAGTTGCAACAATACATGGTCACACGAAAACAAATATTTTGTTGCAACAATACATGATCACACGAAAACAAATATTTTGTTGCAACAATACATGGTCACACGAAAACAAATGTTTTGTTGCAACAATACATGGTCACACGAAAACAAATATTTTGTTGCAACAATACATGGTCACACGAAAACAAATATTTTGTTGCAAAAATACATGGTCACACGAAAACAAATATTTTGTTGCAAAAATACATGGCCACACAAAAACAAATATTTTGTTGCAACAACACATGGTCACACGAAAACAAATATTTTATTGCAACAATACATGGTCACACGAAAACAAATATTTTGTTGCAACAATACATGGTCACACAAAAACAAATATTTTGTTGGAACAATACATGGTCACACGAAAACAAATATTTTGTTGCAACAATACATGGTCACATGAAAACAAATATTTTGTTGCAACAATACATCGTCACACGAAAACAAATATTTTGTTGCAACAATATATGATCACACGAAAACAAATATTTTGTTGCAACAATACATGGTCACACGAAAACAAATATTTTGTTGCAACAATACATAGTCACACGAAAACAAATATTTTGTTGCAACAATACATGGTCACACGAAAACAAATATTTTGTTGCAAAAATACATGGTCACACGAAAACAAATATTTTGTTGCAACAATACATGGTCACACGAAAACAAATATTTTGTTGCAACAATACCTGGTCACACGAAAATAAATATTTTGTTCCAACATTACATGGGCACACGAAAACAAATATTTTGTTGCAACAATACATGGTCACACAAAAACCAAAATTTTGTTGCAACAACAATTATATTTTCGCAACTAGAGTATCATTTACGTCGTATGGCGTACGTTGAATTTTAGATTGTGGCTACTTCAAAATTGAGCGAATTATATCATAATCGGATAATTTATAAATATAAATAAACTTATTGATAAATATAAGCTGTTTTAAAATGGCTATATGATGGGATCTAAGTTCTATAATACCCAACAACAGCAATACTCGAGAACAATGTAAACTTTCTTTACAAGCTAACGTTAGCTGGTTTGATAAACTGACTAATACATTTATCAAAACCATGGAGCCGATAAATACTTAGCGGTTTAAGTGAAACGGCAAATGTTCACGATACATCGCGACTCTATTGTACTTATTGGTGACCCATTAGCGTTCTCACTCGATCTCTTTCTTGCAAAATGATCGGACATTGCCATTAGCTTCTAAAAACGGAACAAGTGTTGGTATGCAAATTAAAGCTTCAGCTTGATGTACTGCTGCTATTCATAACTATTATGTTGCCTAAAAATCACACAATCGAACGTCTTGTAACTAAATGTGAACCTATTCATGAATGAAGTAATCCGTATTTCGTATAAGACAAACATTTTCTACAGTGGTAATTTAAATCAAATCAGGATCATTTACCTGCGAACCTCGTGTATTGCCTCCTAGCTTAATTAGAAGGTATTGCTCGGTTCTTCGTAAGCCGAGGGAACAGAACGCACGCGCAAAGGTAGTCAGCGCGACAAACTTGTTCTACACATCGCTTCCCAATATAATCACAGTCGCTGCTGCAATGTGTAACCTTATGCAATATTGCTTTAAAAACATTATGTGCCAGCATTCACTGAAATAATTGCAGAAGGTGGTTCGCCAGTTATATATTATTTAAATGTTAACTTTGGTTTCAGCTATTGCCGTTACCGTACGCACAGAGTAAGCCGCGAACGCAATTACCATTTTCCAGTAGTAACAGCGTAAGTCTTTTCGCCTCGATAGGTTCGCATATTCTGGGCTAATGCTTCGTTCTCTCGTTGGAGTTCTAAAATTGTGCAAAATGTTCTACTATATAATTATGATAACACTGAGTATGTAAAGGTGCTTTGGCAAAATGTGCATAATGACCTCGACCAGATGACATATAATTAAATTAAATTAAGGCCAATAATGTATAAAAAGCAAGGTATGGGAATTCCCTATATTTTAATGTAAATCGGTGTTAGATGTAATGGATTTTAGTAGAGTCAAAAACACGCTTATCGAAAGGTTTGTCTTATCCTATTGCCCTAATAGAAAACGCTGCACACAAATCCAATGCAATCAGATTATAAATGTAGCAAGATTGCCGCTCGTACGCTAAATTATACCACCAATTCAGGTCATATGTAATATTTAAAGGAAGTGTAGATAAGTTCCGAAAAATCTATTCCCAGCAAAAAATAACTGTCAAAGTTTCAGTCGATACGAATTGATTCTTTAACGCATTAAACGTGAGCTAGCTTGACACTACCTGAGTCAATCGTTCATTTTTTGAGCCCAGAAATGAGTAATACAGTTGCTTTTGAGGCAAAATGGTAAAAGGTATACATTGAATCAATTTGAGTTTTCAATCAACAATTTAGTAAAACTGAAAAATTACAATCTAAAAGTTTTTTATTTAAATCAGTTGACGATATGGTTTTTGAGTCAGAATACTTTTAGCAATGAGCACAGGACAAAGTTTGACTCAAACGAAAGATTTTTCAAATCTCTAGTTCCACAAAATTTATAAGCCCGAGTTATTTAAACTGATAAGACGGTAACTGTTTAGCATACTCAGTATATTTTTCTCCAGATTAGTAAACAAGTAATACATTAATTTGGCCTGATTTAAAATCTCATTAAGTAAAATCTTTCAAAAAAATTTAAACTGCCGTATTTCAAACGATTTTAAAATCGCATAAACTTGCCGGTATCATGCTCGAGCGCTGGTGGATCGATGACGACTCCATGAGCAAGGATCGTCCGCACAGTTTCGCTTGACGTTTCTTTGTTTGCCTCCTTGATGCGCGGATCCAACCGATCATATGGAACCAAGTGTGGTGTACGTTTCAAAATCGGGTCCTAAAATATTAATAAATATTGACACGTAACAAAAGACTTTCTTTAAATTCAAGCAGATTTATTTCTGTGTTTGCATAAGTATTGCAGTTGATCAGTGATGCCAGGATAAATCAAGCATTTCTAATATAACTACAAAATCGCATGAATGTATAGCTGCTCAACAGTCTACTGTCGATTCTCGAAATCGGATACAAATTCCATCACAACAGGCAGTACCAGGCTGTCATAAGCATATATCGGAAAACTGTCGCAAAGGAATCACTAATTGAATCTATCGCATACACTGGCGACGTTTGAAATCCAGAGGGATACCAGGTACTGCTGAGGGGGAGAGGGCCGTGTTCAGGTGGGTGATCAGCCCATCTGCGGGAGGAAGCCGTCAGCGGAATAAATTTTCAAAATTTTTTGGACTCAAAATTTTTTTCGAATTTCTGCCAATGTTCCATCTATTTTTGGCAATTTTCAAGCATTTTTTACCAATATTCTCCAATTTTTTTAATTTCGCTCAATTTTTCCTGATTTTCCGCCGATTTTTGCCTATTTTTAGTTAAATTCTCCTTTAAGCCGGTAGGATACTTGCGGATTCTCATGGGATTAGGCTACTTAACAGGGGGATCAGCGACTTCTCGAAGTAATTCTACTGTCCCCTATAAGTATGAGTGATCTGTAGCATCTGGAGTGGCGAAATTAGGACTTGAACAACATCTTATTCTCTATTCATAGCGTGCTCGAAAATGAGTACAACTGCTGTTTTCCGATTTGTTCAATTTTCGCTGCTGAATTCGTAAAACAATTGATTTCGCTGATAATATGATGGGATTGGATGACAAAATCAACAAACTTGACGTTAAATTTGATAGCTGTTTGTTCAAAGACTGGTTAAAATCCTCATATTGCTATCGGATGGTGGGTAATATCACTCCATGTCACAATTTTTATTATAACAGTAGATTGAACAGTACTTTTTCCAAAGAGGTACAGCTGCAAATCCCAATGTGTTCATAATTAAGAACTAATTTCCGACGAACTTTTCAAAATTTCGGAAGCAGGCGATTATGCTAGCGTTTTTTGTACGACGATTTCTTTGATTTCGAATTCTGGTCGATACACCTGTTCGATAACGTTTCTAGCACAGATGATTTGACGGTTAGCTGATTTTACTTCTGTGATCTCCTCAAACAACATGCGTACGCCAACAAACCTGCGACATTAACTAAGGAATGTAATCAAGAAAGCGTTACGGCAGAAATGAGAAACTTATATGACGCGCTCAATGTGCCATTCCGTGGAGAAATGATTTTAAATTACATACATACTTTTGCCGCGTGTTTAAACAAATATATAGTTTTCCCACCTGGAATAGTTTTGCCCTAAGGCTTTCAACCACTTCAATTTAGTTATGTGGCATGGTATATTTTAATCGCTATGTTATTCACTGCCCACAATTAAACTGTCCGTACTTACCTCATTAACGCCATACGTCCATCCACGAGCGACCTTCTCTCGCGCCCACACATTATGTGTATTTTGGGCGAGTTGCTCGACTAGATCCATTAATTTATCATCGAGCTTGATTTCACGGGTGTCCAACGGCGCCGGTTTGTAGTTATTGCTCATCATAAACCTGTAATCAAACTATAAGAATATCAGTATTATGTTCCATCTAGCAGAAAGCATAATCAATAGTTGGTTTCAGAACATATTGGCGTTCGATAGATATTCAATGGATGCAAAGCATTCAGTGTTGAGGTATGAGCCAAGTATGTTTACTTTTTGCGGGAACGCAGATGACAACAGCAAGATTTTGTCTGATTTAGCCTGACAATATTTTCGAGATTTGCCCTTATTTCGTTGCCAAATTTTGGACACTGATGGCTGTAACAGTGAATGGACATATACAATGAACAAATGAGCCAAATAAAAGTGTATAGGTTACCTTGTCTTAGTTTATATATAACGACATTTTCAAGGACAATGTCACAAATTTGCTTTTTTGTACAAACTCATCCCCTAACATAAACGTTGTCACGGTAATTTCAATCCTATGGAAGTACAATCCATAGGTAAGAAGTGTGCTCTATGTAAAGTTCTGCGCTGCGAAGCCAGCTGCGTTGTAACCAAATCATTTGCCTGTCATCATGTTATACACAAATCACATTAAGATGCGTGCAGCAAGTGGCTACTTTAATCACATAGTTTCCACTATTGCATACGAAACGTGAACCACTATATATACAATTCATGTGCAATGATAGTGACCATATCTACATTACAATGTAATGGTAGCGACAATGACAACATTGTTGTGCGCAATTATCGCAACTATATTTACATCTTACGTGTTACGCTAGTTATCAATGCACGCACAATATTGACATAGTCGCTGCTATTACACTTGTAATGTAGATGTGGTGACTACCAATGCACATTAGTTGTTTGTATAGTCGTTCGCTTTCCACATTTTGAGTGCAGTGATTGTAACTATATGCTTATATCTGTACTATCACAAAGCTGTGAGTTAGCGAACTGTTTTGCGCCGGATTACGGTTTCCAAAATAACGTTCGGTAACAAATTTTTAACTGAAATAACAAAATAGGATTATTGATGAGCGTGGGTTAAGTTTACTGTCGCAAATACAGAAAATTTTAAAGTATCGAGTACAGATTGAAAATTTCGTAGTTGTCCCCCATGGGTATGTTTTTCAGTATGTACAAAAACATGTAATTTTATGTTGCAGTTTAATTTTGGCGTATACTTTTGTTCAAAAAGTTTGTATCGCCTTCACAAATGATTATTTCCTTTATAGTGAAACACCGATACCTTTGGTAGCAAAATTTTGCGGAAACCAAAAACGTGCTACGAAAACTAACCATAGATCTTATCAGAGCACGTCACATCGCTGTCAAATGGCAGTGACCGTGATAAGTTTGCGAGATTAAGATAAATCAGTTTGAGATAAATAAAAATAGTTCTTAGTTATGGAACATAACAATCCTAAAAATAATATCTGAAAGTGGTTTCTAAGTTCGGCGCAAAATCTGAAGATTCGTAAAGCGAATTATCGAAATTTGATGTCGACATTTTTCATGGACATGACCTATATGAAGACGATTGTCAAGCATCCGCTAATCGAATAGAAACAGCATAAAAATTCTGAATATCGTGAATTAATATATCTTTATTTTATATTACTAGTAACCGCTAACTTCTACAAACCCACGCTAACGTATGAATAATAGCTTACATAAATTACTAAATTCAATGTAGGAAATAATCACTAACAGTTATAAATATTGCTAAAATATAGACTAAACAACTTACGTATTTGGCAGTTTAATATTTTTTATCCGACCAGGCGGTACATCCATCGTCATATGATAGCCAAATGCTGCGATTGTTCTGAAATTACCAATACAGGTAACGTTAGCAGGCAAAAACCGTCACCGGCAAAACTTTATATTGCAATGGAGATTTGATGTTAGCGAGTAAGGTTTAGTATTTTGTTCACATGACAAAACTTAAAATATTCTGACGATTTGATGATTGAGACAAATCTGTGTTCTCTAGTTAGGAATATTGATCATTTAAAGCGAAACTGGATAAACATAAGAGGGATTTATGAAAATTAAAATTTCGTGTAAAGATTCCTACAATAATGTTTCACTCTTATTTTTCTTAACAAAAATATGAGCCACGGCAAGATTTGTGATTTATAGCTAAAAACTCTTCGCTCCTAAAATATACGCAAACGGTTCTGAGAATCACATGTGTAGTTTTGCATCATTATATAGAAAACGATAGCGTCATATCAAGACTCAAAAACTGCCAGTATATTGTTACTCAGTCGCTGAACCAATCAGCAAATGGGGACAATTGCTTGTTTCGGCTAATCATTTTAGTTGTGTCTTAAGCGGGAGTTTTATGTTACAAATACGTAATTTGGTCGGAAATTTCAAGCGTAGAGCGAGGCGCACGCGTAAACACGTACATTAGTAAAATTTACTACTAGCCTCCCACTGCAAGCCGTATTCGACCGGTGAATTCAAGATAACGACCGACAGTAAAAATTAAAAACATAATTATATACATAACGTCACGCTGAACTTATAAGCGAACTGAAATTACATTTGATTATCTATTTATCCATTGATTATAACACTAGCAGTTGTAACAGAATAATATACAATTGTGCTATAGTAAACAATCATAACTTAAAATAAGAATAAACACAAAAACGAAGATACATAGGTAATGGTGCATATCGCTTAAAAACACAAGGTAACCTATTATCCGACTTCAAAACAAGATCCTATGCAGTGATTTATAAACGATACGTAGTTTAGATATACGATGTTTAAACATATCCAGTCTATGGTATCAACCGCGTTAGATAGAATATATTTCCACATGTTCAATACTCGTAGGGAAAAGTAGAAAATCAGAAATGTCGGAATATTTGGTCAGAAATCGCTGATCAGTAATGGATCAGAGTTTTAGATCATAATTTATCGATTCTCTCTAATGGGCTTTAGTCGGGCTCAGCGCAGTCACTGAGCTGCCTGAGTCAAACTATACCAACGATAGGTGCGTTTTTAGGCTGAAAATATATGTTTTGTTTCGAAAAATTAAATTGCCTACAGCACAAATGTATTTTTAAGATGGTATCATTCTATTTCCGATTTAAACATGCGCTATGCCGGCATATATATATGGATAGTCTTTAGCTCGAATCGTATCCGCTGTTTAGGATCATGCGAAAGTTTTGTGAGTTTTAAAAATACCAACTGAAGCTATCTTAATATCGTTACTTTAACGTATCCAGAGCTAGCTGAATATTGTACGTTTTTTCTTCGTACGGCAGTCGGTCATAACTTGTCAAACACGGATGCTGGTGTTTAGTTTCGCTACGTCGCTGAAAAATGTTAATTAAACTAAGCTTTACGAAATGACGAAAAACTTTTATAACCGCTGTATTTATCTTATATAATAACAACAATTGATTATGTCTCTACTCCGTGATTTCTGAGCAAACTAAAGAAATTTTGCACTAATGTTTATGATTTTTCAAAGAATGAATGCTATAAAGACACATAGAATATTATGTTATTTCCGATTAATATAGTCTTTCTAAAGGTGCAGCTGTCATGATAGCTGTATCCGCGAAACTCCGAAAAGACACCTGTTTCTATTTTATTGAACTACGCTGGAGCGATTTGAGGTAGGTAGTTACATTCTCGGCGTTCAAATTTAATAAGAATAAGTTATCTAATGCGTTTCAACATTCTTTGCGAACGCGCACCACAGTTCGAGTGATCAGCAATGTAAAGTAAGGCAATTTAATTAAAACAAGAGCTTGGCGACCCAGAGGTTATTGTGTGGAACATTCGACTTTCATCTATTATTTTCGCTTTGACTGTTTAGTTTCGAAAAATAGACGGGTTTATGTAAAAGAACCTGGGTCATAACGCCGGAGTCATGATAGATAAAAAATATACTTACATAAATATAACACTAATGAAAAAGCAGATGAAATAACACCTTGGTACCACATTGTTTGCCTTTGAAGGTAAATTTCGATAAATATTTAATTTGTAAGCCAAGTTCGAGTTTATGTAGTTTCACAAATATTAATAGCCAAAACGATAATAGTGTACGTTTAATGGAATAGTTTTTTTCGAAAATGTATACATAATAAACGAATCCTACCACAATTAAGTATGCGGTTGTAAGATTAAATAGAATCCAAGTGTTTTTGTTTCGGAGCCAGTGATTAATTTGTTTTGGCCAGCCGAAGTATGTGCCTGCAATTGCGCCATACCAGCAGAGATATAACGGGTTATTGGAGCAACTTTGCCCCAATGTTGGCAAAATAGTGCATAATATGTGCGCAAAGTAATCTTACTGTCATTAAATTGATCCAGATAAACGCAAATCACCCTCTGTTCTGGGTATTACATGTAATATGTTGATTTTCAATTCAATATCAGATATCCCCTCTTACTCCACAAACTAGTGAGCAATAAGTTCACAATAGATAATCGCTTAAAAGCGCACCCGCTGTTTAATATAGCACCAAATCTGTTGAGCCACCTATCAGGTCTTACAGCTATGCGAGAGTAAACTTAAGTTGACCCCGCCATCCATCCTATTTGGTATTTTAGAATAAAATTTGTTACGCAACGCTTTTTGATCAATTGAAATTCGTCGTAAAAATGTTCGCGAGCACAGCGCTCACGAATGAAATGTAACCATTTTGTGTTCGCGAAAATTAAAGTAAAATTACCCAAATATTTGAGAACGAAAATTTATCAACTTGATTGTGACGTCACTTTTGCATTAAATTTGTTCGCGAACACTGTATAATCCAAATTTAAATGATAATGCATTAGGAAACAGAATTTCTACAAACTTAAATCGCCGAAATTCTGTTCAAACACAATGTCTAATTTCTGGCACTCGAATTCGATTTTGCCAATTTTCATTTAGCGAAAAACCGAGTGAAATTAACCCTGTTTTCCGTAACAAGGGTTTGCGATTCGATATCGGTATTGACAAAATTGGATGATTGGCGGGGTCACCTTAAGTTTACTCACGCACTGTACTTTTTAACAGGCTATATAATTGCATATAAATATTTCGTTGCATCTCAACCGAAGACCTAGTTGCAAATATAGATTAATGTTACAAGTACAACACATAATTGAACAGACTCGTAATAAATGTGTAACATATTTTTCTGCAGTTTCAATCATTTAATCGAATAACTCCATGACAAAAAAAATAATTTTTACGGTCAATTTTAAAAGTGTTTTGCATATTCACCATACGATTTTGAACTTAATATATCATCGGAAATAAAAACCTGAGTACTTACTTCACCCCATTGCCAGCCGTGTGAAATCTTATTCATCGCCCATAATTCATGCATATTTTCTGCCAGTTTTTCGTGCATCGCTTCGACCTCGCGAGGAATATTAACCTAAAGAAAGCAAAATGTTAGATATAATTGATTTGAGGATAGAAGCCCAATTTTAAACTAAAGAGCAATGATTTTTGGTTAAAACAAATACACGCTGTTGTAGTGAACCTGTAATTCACTACAGTTATTAAGTTGATCTTCAGTGATGACAAATCATGATTATTGTAACTATCAAATTCACTGAACCTGTGTTTGATAATGGTGGACATAGAAATCGCTGAAGCTGGCGTTGAAGAGTATAAAATTCCCTGCCTCCGGTACAGGAACGAGGGTTCACCAAAAGGCGCCAGGTTTCAGACAAACGAAAATGAAAGGCGACTTGCATGAGCCTAAAATGATGGCAATCAGCGGCTCAGTGAAAATTATTGTAAAAATGTCGAGTAGACAGGGGTTAATGCAGTATATTTTATATACCATGATAATTTACAACAGTGACTATGATAATCAATATATATAATAATTCCCTGTTTCCAGTATATGAACGGAGTTTCCGGAAAATGGTGCCAGATTTCAGACATACTAAAAAGAAAGGTGATGTTCCTGAGTGTAAGATGATATAAATCAGCGGTTCATTGAAAATTATTGTAAAAATGTCGAGTAGACATTGGTTATTGCAGTATATTTTATATACTATTATAAATTATACGAGTGACTACGGTCCTTAATAAATATAATAATTGGAAAAATATATTATATAAATAAATTAATCAGATAACAAGTCAACTGAACGATAAATCCTTGATGAGCTTCACAAAATAAAGAGGACCATGTACTGTTCTTCGATATCTAGCCAGAAATATAAAGATGACCGTACAAAACTAACTTACCCCTTTAATATCGATCGGTTCAGGGACGAAAGTTTTATTTTCCAACATTAACGCTGACGGTCCACAATAGACGCATTTGGCGATGTCGCCAAACTCGAAACACGGCTCGATATGAAAGTTTTCTTTGCCCGCTTCGTACACGGCTGAATAGTCTTGCGGTGGTCCGAATCGAAGTCGACCTTGATCACCACCGAAAATGAATCGACAGCTGAAAAAATTAGTTTAATAATAATGGTAACACGACTCATTAATATTTATTTTTTGATGCAGCCATCGAGTTGTAACGTTCATTGTTGCCAACATTACTACTGTTTGGTGTTTCACAAACCAGAAAAATCGTATCAAAAACTAACAGTTTATCTTAAATCTACCAAACCAATCACAATCAAGTATAAATGACAAATAATAGCTACAAAAATCTATATGACTAAAATGGTTTGACAGAAAATTAAAATTTATACATTTTCTTTGGGTTTTCGATCCCGACTGTACAAAATTTACAGTAAATTTGTAAACAAATTTTCAAATAAACTTTTTTTACAGTTTTATTTGTTAATTATAGTAATCGTTACTCGTCGAACGAAATCATTTTCACGATCACGTCTACTTCGCCGTTTCATACTGTAGGCAGTATAAATTAAGGCCTCTAATGTATGAAACTAAAACTGATATTCATGTGAACATCTGTAGAATGGGCTGATGAAAGAGTATAACAGATACACAGGTTCGAACTTGACAAAACATTCGAAATTCAGCATATGTGAAATTTACAGTTGTATAGTAGAGGAGCCATTTAAGAAACTGCTATGTTGTAAAGTTATCATTAATGAACATAACGTGGTTTTTATAAGTTTGTTTAGGACACACTGAAACATAGACAATGTAAACAACAACGGACATAATAGATAGCGTAACACTATTAAAATTTTTAGCGAGTTTCGACTATTTATGCAGTTTTTATCCGTCGAATATTTTGTTCTCTAACACCTCCATTTTGTCATTTAAGGAGCAAATTACATGCTTTTAAGGAGCACGTTTGCATTTAATGAACATGTTTGTTTATAAAGAACAGTTGCTATATTTATAACAAATTGAGTATACAGATCAAATATATTTAGCTTATAATCACGTCGCTTGTACATCCGCTTGTGTAACTGCCGATATAAAATAACGATAAATAATTGATTTAGCAAAGGCTGATCAGGCCCGTTTTTGGACAGAGTCAGACCTGTGCGCATGTATACGTACCGTCAGGTACTGTCAAGGGTGCTCTTTCGGTTGAGGCTATCGCCAAAATGACTACTTGGTTGCTTCTAGAGAACGATGTCTATAAATCTTGGTGTTCTTTTTAGGGCCTGCTGTCAAAATATAGGTGATTTACTTCAATGATCATTTTTTGGTTTCTTTCGTGGGGCCAGTAGGCGTTATCGTCATTATGATTAAATTATTCAATTTATCAGGCAGTGCTAAAATACTGCAGTGAATCGTTAAATTCGCTTTATCTAAAAAATCTTCTTAGCGGGCATCCTTCGGAAAATTAAAAGATTTGTTCACTCTGCGCTGCAGCAGCAATCATGACGGCATAATAAACACTGAAGTAATAACGCCATTACAGACGTCGGCAATCCTACAATAGAATTCTCGATATCCGAGGTCGCAAGGGCTAGCCGGGTCCTCTGGGAACGGGAGATGATCTTTGGATTCCCAAGCTGGTTTAGCCAGCCAGGGGGAAGCAAGTGTGAGGGTGCTGCGCATTATGTGCCTATGTGTTGAGTTACCGTGACAGTGCTGGGAGATTAGCCGACCTGTAAAGGGACCCGCCGCCTCAGGAGAGTAACTATCTGCCCCAGATGAGCATGTACAAAACTTATTCACATTGCAGCGCACTCTCAGAAACCAATGTTAAAATTATCACCTGCGCTATGCATGGACACTTGGATGGATGTATCTTATCAGACGGGTTTTCTCAGGAATAGAATTCTACCATTGTATAAACATAATTATTAAAAAACCTCACGATATAGACTTTACCACTTTTTCCTTTTGGAATAATTAGAAATTACCTGACTTTGGCCGATAAACTCATCACTGGAACAAAAAATCCGTCTTCAGTGAGGAAATGCGAAAATTCACCGTCCATGACGTTGCCGTTGAGTGCAAATTGTATTTTCGGGACACTCAGATCAAGAAAAACCCCAATAATGTCGCCTTTTTGCAAATTTCGGACACCAACCTGCTTTTCAACTCCGCCTAAAATAAAAGAAATATCACAGAATGTATGTGAATTTCATAGAGCGATGGATAACTAAGTTACATTTAACAAATCCTTTGCATGAGACAGTGAATGTAAAGGAACACGAATTATCGAATCATAGATTAGGAATGACAATGTGTTCTACTGATGCAACTAATGTAAATGACAAATTTAGACAAACTTTTAGGGTTAGGCTGATTTTGAAAGATTAGCATTTTGCAATCTTGTCTCTCCACTAAATTTCAATCATAGTTCCATAAATGCTGTTCTAGGGCTATTAAAAATTAATCATTTGTGAGATAAAACGTCTTTTTGTCCTCAAGGCACGCGAAATCTCCCCCAGTCCTTTAAGCTATAAAATTCATTTGCAGGTTGTAGAAACCTTCACAAGTTGTCTCACACTTATGGTTCCAATTTAATTGGTTTTCCTTCAGGATGGTACAACCAGATGGGATACGACTTTACCCTAATCAAACTGAGCAGATTCAAGTCGGTTTGCTCATCAAAGCAGCGTTTTAATCTGGCCAACCACGATTTGATTTTTCAGAAATTATTGCGCAGCCGAAAATATTTCTAATTCTGGCACCTGTTGCAGGTTCAGGGTATAATGTTCACTTGAAATTTAACATATAAAGTAAAATTCAGCCAAATATTTACGACACCTACAACAATCTATCCGGCTGTTTAGAATGGTAGGAGCACCAAATTGCTTATTCACGCTAAGTCCTGAACACAATTTTGTAATTCAGACGATTTTACGCTTTGTATTGAAGGAACTGATGTACCATTTTGAAATGTCTCTTTTATCCAAAATCAATTTTAGTAGTTTTGATTTGGCGGTGTTCATTATTCTATTCGACTCATATTGATTTCTTTCGTACCTATTGTACTACACACACGGGCGTGGTTGATTTAAATCGGAGAATTTCTACCTGGCACTGATAATTAAAGCGTGCTTCCACTTTTAGCAACTGGTCGGTACATGATGAAGAAATTAATGCACACTTCTACACGTTTATACACCATAATTGCTTACCCTTCAAGATATTTTAACGAACATTTCGACAAACAGCGGTTTCGTCTCCAAATCCATCAAAGATATCTAACAGCCAATTTAGGTATTTTTAGCCTATCGTGGTAATATATATTTAAATTAAACAGCTAAGAACTTAAATTCCGTTTTAGTTCTGGGTTCGTTTTTACGGTTTTGAGGCTAGATAAATCCCAATATATTGACAAATGTGTCAGCGAAACAATCAAGCTCAAAACTTACCGGTCCACATATTCAATCCATCGAACGCGTATGAGTGTAGATCATCACCAACACCACTTCCACCAAATCGCCCGGAGGGACCCGGATACGGAATGAATCCGTTAGCACACGCCCATCCCACTCGAAGATAGGCAGGATATGAAGTCATTTGTTCGATGTGCTCAACTTCAGCCTCGAAATACCAACGTTGAAACATTGTCGAACCAGGGACCACGCCGACCATAATATTGGGTACCATACTACAAATTTGAAACAGCTGACATATAATTGTATAATTTTAGCCTTCATCTATTGTTTGAAGAATTAAATGATAAATTTTTAACATAGCAAAATTTTATAAGCTTTGGTGATTTTGAGGTTTATTTTAGTTTGTTTCATAGGTGTGATCCAAGTGTTACTTAACAATACTTGCGAAATGAAATACTGGAAGATGATGTTAGTGCTGTTAGTCAAAAATAAATTGCCAAATGAATTGAAGCTTGTGAATTTTTCCGAATTGAAACTGCTTAGTATCTAACTTTACCAATAAGTTAAATGTCCGCCAAAACTTGGCATTTTGTCTATGATTTTATAACTGCAATAGGCGCATGTTGGTCATCTGCTGCAGATAAGTTTATACATTTGCTAATTTATATAGTGTTATGCTAACTTTTACACATTGTTCAAAGTTATTTACTAATTTATGCATGATATATATCGAAGACATTCATAGGGCGAAGAATATCTCCTACCGATGTCTTCAGCCTACCTCTTCCTAGTTGACCTAAAGAATTTCGTTAGGCCAAATCGGATAGTATGCGGCAACGGTTAGGGTTAAAACGCTATCTCTACAAACCTGGGACGACTGAACTTGTTCGAATGCCGAAGACTAATTCTTTAAGGCTCTAACCATACCATGCAAAGTGTCACGATTAGGACCTGTATTCGTATTTTAGTGTTATTGATGTCCAAGGCAGAGATATATTTCACTACCCTGCAGAAAGCCTTATAATTGCTCCCTGCATGCTTCAAAGGGAGGTTATTTGTATGAAATGACATTATGGTACTACCATCAGTAATGCTTTGCTCAGGACAGACAGCTTGCTGCAACGCTAGAATCCGAGAGCAACGTTCCTGCTGTTTCCTATATTTAGTACTTGCTAAATTTGTAAACAGCAGTACGTCCTTATAGTCATGACTGTGTCGGATTCAAAATCGTCGCTGATATGTATTTCTTTGCGGAAATTGCGAGAACTCAGTTACTATGCGTAGTTGCAATCGCAAAATATTTTAATGAATATTTTAGTAAAATTGCAGCGCGACATATTCTGTATCTTACTAATTTAGTATGACATGGAAGGAACAATTTCTCAACTGCTTTTTTGGATGTATTCCGTATGTTTACTAATTTAGTCTAAGTCTGTAAGGAACAACTACTCAACTGTATTTTTTCAAAAAAACTTTAAAAACATGTCCGGCGCAATAAATAATTTTAGCCCCGTTTTGAGTTTTTTACTACGCATTTATTCTTAGCCAAATTTCTTGTAGCCGAGTTACTACAATCAGCGAGAATGCCTATTACTTGTTCCAAACAAAGTTGAAAAGGCACTTTGTTTATAATATGTAATTCTCATACGTTCATTGCGCAATGCCACACAACAAGCTTTTAAAATATAATTCGCAGCGCTTAGTCTTCTCTCGATATGAGAATATAATATAAATCTGTTTGTAGATTTAAATCTAAATTCACAAAGCAATTTAGTGGATTTTTGTTTGTTAAGCGCACCGAAAAATATTTTAAGATAAATGGACCCTTAAGTGTTACCTAATTTAGGGGAATAAATTATTTATGCAAATGATCATTATATCAGTCTTTCTGTTGAGCAAAATAGTTATTCAGCGTTGTTACATTACGAATAAACATGTTCTAGTACAGCAGTTACGAATTCCCTCTCTACCAAGCCCTATCCAATTATTGTATTTTTGTTTCAGTTCTGCTGCAGAATAGCGCTTGGTCGAAGACCGCAGGGCCCGTTTCCAAATCGAAGCTATTGCGCACGTTCGCGCTCCATGCTCTTGCTGAGTCAAGTTGGAAGTCATTTTTGTCTGTTTTGTGCGCGTTTTTTCTGTATTATCAACAGGTGCTATCGTGTCCTACGGTAATATCTATTTTGGTGGAAAATTTATGTTCGATTATTATTAGTAAAACACAACAGGGATGCTCTGCTTCCTTGACTTGCGGTATTTACTCCGCGGCTGCCTGGGCTCACCGTTTTGCTAATTTTCCTCCACTGTCGCATAATAAGTAGCTAAATTTAGTAGTAGAAGCCTCGAAGCGTCTATGTTCTGGACCTACCAAACTTAAATGATCTATCGTTTTTTCTTCTTTGCATCACTTAGTTGCTCCTCTTCTTGCAACGAATGCCACCATTAAGCAGCTTCAGGACGATTTTTTTATTTGTTATGCGGGTTTGCTGCGCTTCAGCGACGCGGTTAATATTAAATTAAATCACCTTTCATTTTGCAATAACGGTCAGTATGTCTGGATTTTCCATTCTAAGTCAAAAAATGACTAATTTTACAAAGGTGCGCATGTTTATCTGGCCGCAACAGGTTCCTCGCTGCGTCCTGTGCACCTTTTGCGTCGCTTTACAGCGGCAGTAAATTTAGATCAGCGGACAGATTTTTTTTTATTTCAAGCTCTCAAATATGGCCCCGCTAAGTCGCAATATCGTTTGTTAGGAACGCGTTTGGCATACATAGTTACTATTAAAGTATTAAATTGTAGTAACACTGCTGTATAAATTAAATATATCTTTATATTTAAGACTGTTAGTTTTCAGAGTACATATTATCTTTAAAAAATATGTATAATCATCTAACACAAGCGTACCTAGAAACAGTATCCATCATCGAGGTTTGCAGAAGCAAATTGCGTGAAGGCAATAAATTGTCGCAGATCGAGTTCTGACATGATCTCACGCTTATACCATTGCCAAGGCACAACGAATAAAGCACGTCCAGGACCTGCAATGAGTCAACAAATATAGGGTGTCCCATAATTAACGCCCCAAGTTCAAACTGTTGCTGAGACTGACATAATATACTTACAACCATCATACTTTCAGGAATTATAACCGGACGTATTATAAATATCTATGTAACGTAAAATGTCTGATACCCGACTTTGTTTGGCTGATCGAATAACTGCACTAAGGCTGCATTTAGTAAACCAATATAGCCCTGAATTTATGCGACAATGGTCTTTCGTTCCTCTTCACAGTCACCCCATATCATAAAATTATTGCTTCAATTAGTAAAACGCTTAATCCGACAGTTCCCGTAGATGACTTGCCCCTTACAGGAAGCCCACCGACGGCATCTGGTGATGCGGCGATAACTGATATTTCCTATCATTTTGACGAGTGTCCTACAAACTCACTTTGCCGTTGTGCTGCTGAAACCGGCATTAGCAAATCGACTTTTAACCTGGGTCTAAAGGTTTTTAGACCGACGTTAATTCATGCCCAGAATGAGGGTAACTATGATCTCAGCGTTGAATTTTGTGAAAAATGACAGCAGGTGGAGAAATCATTTGTTCCGACACCCCTACCGGAGTATTGGTCTACATCCCTGAGTGTACCACATTACCCCCTGGTAAGGCATAGCCCACTCCCAAAGGCGCGAAAAATTTTACCGAACAATTGTCAAAACAGGGTGAAAATCGGCAAAAACGAGGGGAAATTGGCAAAAATGAAAAAGGTACTTGGGGGGAAGGAGGGGAGTCCTCAACGTTTTCAATACACCCCTGAAGGAAGTCTCCGAAAGGGCATCTACTTCCACTGTGATGGTTTCCTCCCGCCGACCCCGGCTACATCCCCCCACCAGAGACCTCGGAACTTAAGCGTGAATGATTTACACCTATAAAGCAA
>JASANE010001361.1:0-16614 GCA_030248225.1 Trileptium ribeirensis
GTTGACCATGGCACTGTGGTCAGATTTATTTTTATTCGAAAAAATGTTAACCATTGGGTGTGGTCAGATTTATTTTAAATGTTGACCATTATCGTGTGGTCAGGATTTTCGTAAATGTTGACCATTGCTATGTGGTCAAGATTATGAGTTTTCGACAAAAGTTGGCCATTAGGCTGTGGTCAGGATTATCCACCTCGTAACGATCCGTAAGGATCTGTTACACAATTAACGAATTTCAAACGAATTGTGTGGTCCACTTGCCAGCTTTTGTATTGACGATCTTGAGTTTGTGAATATGATCACATTGCTTCGTTCTTCCAAGTCTCTGTTTCTTTGGCGCTGTTTGACCATTGTCAGTGTAGTTTGGATGGCAATGAGTTCCGTTTTACGGCTGCTGGTCACTTTGCCGGTGGCCAGCGGCATTGATCTCCTGTTTCCGTCCATATCAATTTCCAGGACACCGCTACCGCCATCGCGGATCCATCTGTCCAGTGTTAAATTTGCGGAGCAGGGAGTTGTTCTAGTGTTTCGAAAAACGCATCCCTTAGTTCTTCCGGTAATTATTTCTTCCTGGCCGGTGTGACCAGGTTCGGGTGAAAGGTCACATTGCAGTTGCAATCCCATGGTGGTTTTTGAATAACTGAAACTTCTCGCGTTGGTAGTCTCGTAGACCACAGTTGTCAGCTACCAGTTTCGCCGTGACTCTCCATTGTTTCTTCGCAATGTTATTTCTCGTGTCGGCATCTAGTACGTCCAGTCTCGGGTTTCCTGGCTGATCGTTATTACTGGCCTACGATTCATAAAGCTAGCTGATCGTTATTACTGGCCTATGATTCATTCCGACGTGAAACGGTGTTGTCCTAGCTGTGCCGCATGTCCTACGAGGAAGAATCCATCTAGGTAAACAGTACCACCACTTCAACCAATTAAAGTAGTTGCGCCGTGGTATCAGATGGCTTGTGATATTGTTGGTCCGTTACCGCAGACCGAGTGTGGCAATAAATACACGATCGTTTTTATGGACTACTTCACCAATTGGATAAAATGTTTTGCTTTAATAGATACAAACGCTACAACGATAGCAAAAGTTCTGGTGGAACAGATTGTGTGCGATTTGGGGTCCCCAACTGCATCAAGCCTGCTGAAGCATCTAAGATAGCGGAAAAAAGTATTGTATTGCTAGGTCGCAAAGGAGACAAAAAATGAGCCACGATAAAAGAGCCGGAGGAATGATATTTATAGAGTGAGTTCGAGTATATTTACATGTGCATGTTGTAGCGCGTGGGAAGTCTAAAAAATTAGTTCCACCCTGGTCTAGCGCATATTGAAAATGTCGGAAGCGGGAACTGGTGCAATAATTGAACCTGTTAAGAAGACAATAAATACGCAGCGAAACGATTTAATATAAGACTGCTTAAGCGCGCTCCGCTGAATAAAATGATACGATAAGCGGGCGAGCAGGTTCGCGAAATCCAAACGTGTTTAGATGAACGCGATGAGTAGTTTAGATGAGCGATGACTCATCATTCTGAAACCGAGCAACCTAAAATTCCTCACCAGCAAAGTGCGGCTAAACAAGTTCGTGTTTTGAGAAACAATCGCTGTTCTGCCGATAAAGTGAATAGGACACCTTATATTTAATGAGTCAAACAAGTTAAGTGTTGCAATTTACGGAGGCGCATTCAGTTTAGATGCAGGACGAGCTATTTCTACGGCAATATCAAATGGTACAACAAGCAACGCCAGCACCCTAACTTAATATAACACATTAGTGACCCAATGGCTATTATACCACTCGACAAGGTGTCAACCGATACTATGCAACATCGACGTACGCGACCATGGTTTAGGATTACCGACACGAATGATTATCCGTTGCAAGCGTTCGCACGTAGTGCTGTGAACTTGTTTAAACGGAATGTGGCTGTTGGCTATGATGCCGTCTTCAGCTCAAATATGGCGCAGCAGCCAACATACGGAGCAGAACAACTTGTTATTCATAAAATATATTCACTGCAATGCCATCCGGTGCCACAACCACAGCCTCTGGTATCGTTCTGCTCTCCTCAACGAGTTCCACAGCTACTACAACGACTGCCAACGCATCGGTGAAATGCCTATCACGACAACAACATCCACCCATCGCCTTGCCGCAACTCCAAGCATTAGTGAGCAGCGTATCAGCAACAAAGTTTATCAGAGCGGAGTTCAGAAACGGAGGAATAAAATAAGCCGTGGGGCACTTGCGAAGAAGAAGTTGTGGCAAGAACTCTATTTGAAGACAAAATATGGCAGTGAAATCGAACGATCGAACAATTAGTCCCGATTGTATTCTTCATCCGGACATATAAACGGCTAACAACTACATCGCTATTCGGAATCAACCACGCCGTAAACATTTTACGTAATAAAACAATTATTACGAATAGTTTTAATTCGTTATAATTAAAACTATTAAAACTATACCTTTATAACAGGGAATAACCGGAACCGAAATTTGCCGGAACCGGAACCAGCAACCGGAACCGTCCATTTAAACCGGAACCGCAACTTGGTCTTCAAAATTTATATATAGTAAAACAGATGAAGGAAGAAATCAAGGTATTGTGGATTTAAAATGCATTAAAAATAACGTTTATATTAAACTTAATGTATTGCGATGGTATTATTGCCTTTCTGAAACTTTAAAGAGACTGAGGAAGTTAATAATGTTTATTTATCGATCAAATATGTCGATTTTTGGACACCCAGGGCAAAAAATGCCTTCCACTATACACCATTGCGTATACTGCGTCAAAACGGAATATGCTTACTAAACTTGGAGCGTAGAATACACACTTTCGCTCTGTCTCCAGTCGCCTTCCTTTACTACACATACGTTTGTTACATGTTCTTCTGTAGGAAACTTGAAATTATTGGTTTATATGATTCTAAGAGAAAATAATAGATAGAAGGTAATTTTCTGATCAGGTACACTGTTTAGGCAAACAGTGCCTGTAAGTTAGATGATAATGATGATAACTTTCTAATCAGAATGCTATAAATGAGACACACTGTGATGCTGCTCGCACAGTTTCAATAAATACAGTTCTTTGCCAAGAAAGCAGTTTCTAGCTGTGTTGCAGATAACGTTAGTTTACTTCAATTAATACTGATTTACCATGTTTACAAGCGCATTGGCGGGTTCTTGAAGCAATTTATGTTAGCCAAGCATACCCTAAGTACTTCTGCGTTAGCCATACTCTGTTACCGAATTGGACCGGTTTAATTGAAACGTACCGCACAGACTTCTGGATGTGTAAAATAGCTGCTACAAGCAACGACATGGGTTTGATTTGTTAACAAACTCCTGCAGGTTATTATGAAAAATTCCTACTGAAATTATACGCCCTACTTACGTTTCAAACGGCAAATTGTTTAGTTAATCTTTTCTTTTGCTTGGCTGTATTGGAGCTTGATCATTGTATAATATATATATTACATAATGTTTGGATCACAGATGAAGCAAAAAACGTGGAAAATTTCAAACAAACTTTCTAAACCCGAATTCCGGTTCCGGTATGGTTTTTGACCTTTGCCGGAACCGCAACCGGAACACGATTTTCGCCGGAACCGGAATTCCGGTTACTCCCGCTTTATATCCATATTATTTACACTGCATCTTTATAATCGGCTTATTTATATTCATTTTAATACAATATAACGATCCCTTCGTCTCTTCTCTGAAAAACATGACTTATATAATTTTGCTTTGCAAACAATGTTCGTCGATATGAAATGCATCATATGTTCGTTATTGCTACTGCACCAAATGTTTGTGCCCGCCCCTTCCTGAAATGTCTTCCGAAATTCGGTATATATTCGAACAACCATGTATCTAGTTGTTTACAGCTATATTGTCCGGAATAACAATAAACAGAAAAACAATCTCAATAAGGGGATTTAAGAAACGATTCAATAAACTGTGGTGTGGGGGGCACACCTTGGAAAAAGAGGAAGCCATGTAACGAGTATTATGATTAATGTTATTATTGGCAATTGTATCGTGGTTTTATTGCTGGTTTCTTGCTCTGTGGTATTTTGCTTGTAGCCGAAGCGGCATTTTAAAGGGCAAGTTGTTTCGTTGTAGAGGTCGAGCAACATTCTGAACTTTTTACACGTATAATGTTTTGCTGTGTTTTGACGTTCTTTAAAATTCATGCAAAATGTTAAAACTTAAATAAAAACTTTAAACTGTAGTGACAAAAACTTTTATATAAAAAACTGGTTGCTGGGAAGTTGTTTTACAATCAGTTTCCTGCAGTGAATTTGTGTGATTATTTGCTCTGAAAATATACTTTGTGAAATTATGTTGTACATATCGTGCGCATAAGTCGGCAACGGTACTCATATCGACTTCTCCGTACGGTATTCGTGAGAAACCCAGTTGTCAATACATCGTCTCCAACGGACGGTAGTCTTAGCAATAACTTCATCAATAATTTATGGTTTGAATCAGACGATACAACTCACAACTCAATATCACGATTTCGTGTGTCGGATTGCCCGTAACCCATCGATAAAGCATTCCCCGTCGGGACTGTTGGTCCGTTGCTTCCGACTAAGAGCGCTCGCAGTTATTTACGTTCCAGCTCTGTTAGTTAACCATATACGGCTTGATGCTATACAAGTACCGAGAATATACGTACTCGACGCTTCGTTCGATTGAACTTTTTCTGCACTCTCAATTCTTTTATATTTGTCCAAATTAAGCAGTTATTGTAATCCAACTATGAACAATGTTGGTTATGGTCAGTGTCCATATGGGTTGAAGTTGTCATAATATTCGATGTCGGCAATCTTGAAGCAAATAATAGTACAGTCGCTGGAGATAGATCAAATTCGAATAAATCATTGTCCGTTACGAGTATCCTTCGAATAGGATAGATGAATCGTTGGCTACGCCATCAACCTACAACTATGTGCTCAGGGACGTAGTATCAAAGCAAAGATGTAATTTTTGTGTAGTACTTTCTATACAATGTCACATTTCTGTCAATAGTCTATATTTATTTTCAGCTTGCACTTCCTGACTTCCCGGCCATTGACATTGGTAATCTTGATAACGAGGTACGCAGTTACTTACATAGACATAATTGCTGGTATAACAGTCCCGGACAAAGTCAACTGCACAAAAACGCACGGATATGGGTTTATACCCGTGGGCGTTTAGACACATTTTCGTGTGCGTTTAAACGAGTTTGAACGCGTGCGCGTTTCCAGCATTCTTTTGCGTTATTTATATAATAATTTTTCTGGCTATAAATTAGTGTAAAGCTTTTAACGCACGGTTAGTGAGCAGTAATTAGAGAACAGATACATACTTCGCTATCAAAAAATACATAATTCTCCAAGCCTGCCAACAGCATTCCGAAAAGTGGACGAGAGGTATGTTCATTGGGCGGGAAATCTCAATGTGCCGGGAATAAATTTTTGACTAAAAATGCCAAATATGGAGTTTTGCACGTTAAAACGCATTCGCATGCGTTTCCGCGTACACGCCGCGTTTGCGAGCATATACGTTTAAACCAATTTGCGTTTGGGTGTGCGCGTACGCTTGTGCAGTTATTTCTGTCCGTGATTGTAGATAGGTTGCACGCGCGCTAAAAATGAACTTTGCCCCAAGTCACCTTTAGAGGTCGTACGGTTTGACAAAGGAATGGCTGAATCTGGAAGGAGCGTTATTTGAGATTAGGCTTGGTATTTAAAGGAACGACACAACATTCATTTCACGTACTCTCCTGAAAGCTACACTGTATAGAACTTTTATCGAGACACGTCGAAAAATTAATTTTGCTTTGACACAAGTAGTGTCGGGTGTGTAATCTGTCAAGATAAACGTAGTATTATATTATTAATTGAAACGAGTCAGTGAAGCAGAGTTTTCACTGAGGTCATTAGCGTGAAAAATCGTGAAAGTTTCCGTCACGCATAACTCATCTTCGGGTGGATGGATTTCGACAGCTTTTTTGTTCGATAATAAAAGCGATGAGGATGAGCGATTGTGGTTGAACGCGAACAGCACGGACCCGATCTTCGCTGTCAAAATGGCAAAAAAGAGGTTTTTATGGGTTCTTTCCCAAATTTGGCCATACGGATACCAGCCTTTCGCGGCCCATATCTCGCGAAACAGTCTTCGCGTCGAAAAACCATGCAGAATCAGCGCGGAGGGGGCGCGAATACGTCCCCTCGACGCTTTGCCAGATATAACGATTTTTCAAAGTTCGGCAAGTCATTCCTTGTTGTATCAGACAATGAATGCCTATTAGGTTATCAAGAACGCTGAATACTACGGTTTTGCTATTTTAGAGTCCAACTTGACTATATTATGCTTTTTCATGGGATTTCAAGGTTTTACGAACAGCGAACCCGATTTCCAAAATGTAGTGAGTTTTCATTTGTTTGGTTATTTACTGTTTGTACGGCTTCAAGAATGGTCTATATATAGATTTTTCGGTGCGCTGAACGCGACAATTTGGTAATCCAGCAAGAATATTTCATAACTTTTTAATGGTGTTCTTAATACATTTAGGGTCAGTGAACCCGATTTCCAAAATACAGTCCGTCTTTCAGAATGTTGGTTGCGCAAAGAAGGGCCTATTATATAGATTTTTGTGCATTCTGAATACGACGGTTCGTTTATTTCGATTCTAGTACGAATACTTGAATACTTTGAGTTTTGGATGGGTTTAGGGTCCACGAGGTTTTTGGGATTTCAATAGTATCAGGGTTGCAAGGGATTTAATGTAGTATATACATGAAACACAAAGCCTGTTACATGTGATTACACAAAATTACCGCTTGATGAAAGCTCGCTTGCTTGCAAGTTACTAGTATAGTTATGGTTGTTCGGGTTGGAGTTATTGGTTTTGTAGTGATACTGGGTTTAGTTTATACTTACTGCAGATTCTTTGATCTGATGTAATATAAACGTACTCGTACGCGAAAATAGATGACGTCGTAAAATAAGAGATCGTTCTTAACTTTGTTCGAGACCAACTCTGTAAATTCAGTTCGGAAGCTGGCATACGTACCGGGATGGCACTAATACATTTTGCTTCGGTATTCAAGCTTCAACTATTTTTGTATAATGTATTATATAATTTTTAGAAACGTTTCTAATTGAAGCCCTCCGAGGAAAAACGGTCTAAGTCAGATATTGCCATTTTGAGTTACATGCATCTTTGTGTTTCTATTGGCTACTTTTTAGTGGGCAATGGGATTAAGTTTATATTTCGTACATTATTCGCCCTGGGTGTGATGTAATATGTAGCGCCATGAAAAGTTGTAAACCACCTACACGGCGATGGTGAATTGTACGAAATCATACTTAGACTGTTTTTCGACGGAATTGGAGTTAATTACAGTTAGAATAAAAAAAGTCTTAACATGCTAATTGTGGTATATTGGTCAATAACTAACCCTAAGAGCATCTCGAAACAGTAATTGTCAATCGGAATTATCGCTGTCATCCGCTATGTTCCCTTGGTTCTCGCATTGGAGTGTTGTGTAAAACCCTTGTGCATATCGTGGTATGTATTTGAGCTGTTTGTTGAGGTCATCGTATTTTTCTTTCTTGATGCATCGCCCGTCTCGCACGGAAACAGTTTCTAGCAGCTGTTGGGGATTCACATCGTTGTAAACTGATGCACGCTTCTTCAGTATGTCAACAGTTTTCCATTCTTCTTCGCTGTCAAAGCTACACCGATATTGAAATCGACCAAATGTGTCCACACGAATCCAACGAACGTCAGACTTGAAACAAACTTTTTCATTTTTAGTGTTTTTGATCCGCTTAACTAAATTCAATTTGTTGAATAGCTTCTTTATATCGATTACTCCGTTGGCAATATTTGTTACAACGAATTTATTTTTTGTTTGACAGTTCACCATAATATCCCTGTACTCCTCCGGAAGGAAGATGTTTTCATGCTTCCGTGTAGCTTTTTCGATTTGTCCAAAATCACGGTCACTGCAAAGCCTGGAATGACCAATTTCCGGAAATTTGTGCTCTATAACTTCGAACCGGCCAACTTTGATGAGGTATTGCCGCAAACCAATGACAAAAATATTTTTATTCTGTCCTGCACAGCTGTCTGACCATGCCAGCAAGTGTTTCGTGTCGGCGAATTTATCACTTTCAAAGAAAGTTAATAGGGCCGAAACAATCTCTGAACAACCCCGTCCAAACTGGCTTTCGTTCCACGTGAACATAAAACCCCTTCCGGATGACCCAGTATTTTGATCGACGGCGTGAACACCTACGTTGTACATCCATAATTGCCGAAGATAGACTGCTTCGGATACAGTAAGCTTAGGCAACGGCATAGTCTTTTGTAAATCAAATGTAATATAAAGCTTCAACGGTTGATGTGCCGCTGCTATTCTGTCCGCCTTCATTGTGTCGTACGCGATTTGAGCCCGTTTCATGTGCTCTTCGACGCCTGGACCTCCCAAATCACATGTAGCGCATGTATCGCTACGTGGCGTCCCAAATCCTAAATTGAATTCAGAGTTGAAAACGTCGTTATAATAATGATAGTTCACGATAGGGTCATTGCAGGGAATAACCGGAACCGAAATTTACCGGAACCGGAAGCAGTAACCGGAACCGTCCATTTAAACCGGATCCGGAACCGGAACCGGAACCTGGTCTTCGAAATTTATATATAGTAAAACAGATGATGGAAGAAATGAAGGTATAGTGGATTTAAAATGCATTAAAAATAACTTTTACATTAAACTTAATGTATTGCGATGGTATTATTGCCTTTCTGAAACTTTAAAGAGACTGAGGAAGCTAATAATGTTTATTTATCGATCAAATATGTCGGTTTTTGGACATTCAGAGCAAAAAAATGCCTTCCACTATATACCACTGCGTCAAATCGAATGTGCTTACAAAGCTTGGAGCGTAGAATACACACTTTCGATCTGTCTCCAGTCGCCTCCCTTTACTACACATACGTTTGTTGCATGTTCTTCTGTAGCAAACTTAAAATTATTGGTTTATATGATTCTAAGATAAAATAATAGATAGAAGGTAATTTTCTGATCAGTGTTCAGAGACACTGTTTAGGCTAGCGTTGGACAAACAGTGCCCGTCAATTAGATGATAATGATGATAACTTTCTAATCAAAATGCTATAGATGAGACACACAGGTGATGCTGCTCGCACAGTTTCAATAAATACAGTTCATTGCCAAGGAAGCAGTTTCTGCTTGCGTTGCAGATAACGTTACTTCAGTTTCACCTGATTTACAAAGTTTAAAGCGCACCGGCTGGTGCTTGACGCAATTTATGTTAGCCAAGCATAGGCTAAGTACTTCTGCGTAAGCCACACTCTGTTACCGAGTTGGACCGGTTTAATTCAAATGTATCCCACAGACTTCTGGATGTGTAAAATAGCTGCTACAAGCATCGACCTGGCTTTGATTTAACAAACTCCTGCAGGTAATTATGAAAAATTCCTGCTAAAATTATGTGCCCTACTTACGTTTCACACGGCAAATTGGTTAGTTAATCTTTTCTTTGGCTCGGTTGTATTGGAGTTTGATCATTGTATAATATATATTACATATGTTTGGATCACAGATGAAGCAAAAATGTGAAAAATTTCAAACAAAATTTTTAAACCGGAATTCCGGTTCCGGTATGGTTTTTGCCCTTTGCCGGAACCGCAACCGGAACACGATTTTCGCCGGAACCGGAACCGGAATTCCGGTTACTCCCTGGGTCATTGTTAGCTTTTTGTTGATCTAAGAAAAGCTGATGCATCTTAACGATCGAAAGAGTTGCATTAAGGTACCGTCGATGAGGGTTTTTGTGCCTGGAATAGTGACTGCTTTCGGCCGGAAACTATTTGATATGATTACTAACTTGCTGTCGAACATCGACAAGTATTGCTTTCGGTCGATTATTGTGCTTCCGCTCATATGTGGCCGTGCTCCGACACCGTGGGCGCTTGTTGTTTCGGTTCTGATTCTTTTTATTGATGTAGTGCCGAATCCGGTTAGCCAAGACACCGCTGTTTGACAGACTGTGTAGTCAGTGTTCGCAATGTTTATTATGCTTTTATATGACGATTGTTTTTGTTTATTCTGAGCTTTAGTTTTGCGTTGTTTCACTGGGATTGCTCGTTGAGTTGCAGCAATGTAGCGACGTTTGCCGTCTTTGTCAAGTTCATGATACAGGTGGTCGTGTAGAGACTGTCTCATATCGTCATTTATCCTTGAGGAGCATCGGAGTTTACACTCTTGTTTATCTTGCTCTTGTTTGCCACGACACAAGTTAACACCGAGGTTCTTTGGCGGCGATGTATTTGCCCAATTTGTTTGTATGGGCAACTCCTCTGGCAACAGCGTCTCGAAATATATTATGCTTCCAGGATGTTTCGTTTCGTTTTCGCTTTCGAGATACCTTGTCCCTGTTATTGTTCTCATTAAATCCCTCGTCATCAACGTTCAGGTCTTCCTGGTTCTCATCCTGGATATCGCCGTCATCGTCCCCTTCAACGTTTTTATTACTGTTTTCATTAATTTCCTTGTCATCATCCTGGTCATCGTCCTCTTCAACATTTTCGATATCGTCATGTTCAGAGTCATCCCCACTGCTACTAGCCGAACTGCTGTCGTTTTGATACTCTTCTGATGAGCTGCTGGGTGCCCGAAAAGCTGACGGCGATATAGAGTCAACATACGGTGACTTAGCAAGTGTCACCTTACGACGTTCTCGCGTTCTTCCCCTTGTGTTGTTCGATGTCAGGGGGATCGGAGATGTTGCATGTTGATCGACGTGGCTGCTGGATGGACGACGCGATGATGTCGCCCGGTGCGATAAGCGATGCTGATGAGTTGCATGCCGCGGCTTGCGCATTAGTCGATCCTGATGAAGGTTGAGCGAGGGCTCGTTGATCTTTACGACGGCTGATGATGAAAGATGCGGCGACGCAGCCCGTTGCTTGTCCGGTACGATAGGGAAGACTGATTAGTTGGGTTGCGCTGGTACCGTCTGATCGTCGGCCGGTGCTGGTACTCGCGTAGTGTTTACAGTAGCAACTATCGCCTCGTCGACAATGTCATCTATTGCCGAGAGGGAATCGAGAGAGTCGATGATAAACTGCGGCGTGGTGGTTTCGTTAATTCGCATATCCGCAAAAATTTGTACAATGTCCCGGCGGCTATTCCCAACCGGCGAACGCAATGAGGTGTTGCACTACTTTGGCAAAACGGGATTGTTTCGTCTGAAGAACAAGGCTGATTGTAGATGCATCAAATGGAGTGACGTAATTGGGTCTGACATAACCATAATTGTTGCTACCGAAAAAGTAGACGAACATCTGCCCGGGACACTTTTTGCCACGAAAATCTTTATCGTCCGAGATCATAGATGGCCATTGAACGGTACATGATGACCACTTAGTCCATACAAAGTCGTTGACAAGCATTCTACAAAAGATTGTTTAAAAAACTGACGCGATCACACTGGAAAATTATTGGTTTTCGTTCAGAAATTGAAATATATATTGGTTTTAACCCGGCATTGTGGCGGTGCCATTGTGCATTGGGAACATTCTTGAGAATTTTTTTGAAAGTTGTTCTATTTATTATGTTCGCGACAGTTTTAAAAACAAAAAATTGTGAATGCCACACTGGAAAATTATTGGTTTTTGTTCAGAAATTGAAATATATATTGGTTTTAACCCGGCATTGTGGCGGTGCCATTGTGCATTGGGAACATTCTTGAGAATTTTTTTTTGAAAGTTGTTTTATTTATTATGTTCGCGACAGTTTTAAAAACAAAAAATTGTGAATGCGAAGATGCTAATGCTGATTTAGCAGAAGTGGGAGCATTGGATGTTCATGGAGATTGCGGTTGATCTTGGTGTTGCGGCTGAAACAACAATAAGTATCATAATATTCTGTAGAAATAACTATTTTGCAATCTATTCAACATTTTTTGCTTCTGCTTATGTGGAGTTAACATATTTTGTCGGCAAAAAAAGAAATATGATTGGGAAGCAAAATGGTCTTAAAATTTTTAAAATTTATTTTCCCACGAAAAACGGTCTAAGTCCGTTATTTATGACTTAGACTTTTTTTCGACGGAGCCCATGATATTTCGAAGTGACTTAGACCTATTTCCAACACCATATCTTTCTTTAGACCGGTTTTACGCGGAAGAAAACCATCCTATCGAAATCTACGTCCAAAATTACATATATATAGTGTGTAATCAGAATTTGGCCAAAATATGACTTAGACCGTTTTTCTACGGAGGAATTATTCACATTACATATGTACAACGCCGTGCAGGTTATTGTCTAATTTTTGTATTTATACTAAATTTTAGTTTTACTATCCGTTTTCCATCGAGCAAAACGTTCTGATGTCTGTTACGTCTGCTTCGTAATCTGTTTATCGAATGTTCGAAACAAACGGTGCCGGTTATGTGACAGATCTGCGGAAGAACATATTACAATATTACTAGTCAGGTGTTTGGCAACTATAGATATTGCCTGTCTGAGGACTGTGTTACTTTAAGCGCTGGCATCAATATGTATTTGCTTGCAAGTCTTTGATTTTGCTAATTGCAAAATCAGTCTAACGTACAAATACGGACAAAAGTAAGTGCATAAAAATGAACGCTAGAATGTTCGCTTATAAAGGAACGTAAACTTAAAAAATTTTTTGCATTTAAAGGCGTGTTCACACGCTCAAACTTTTTGCTCAAAATTTGAGCTCAAATTTTGATCAAAATTTGAAAGCATCTTTTTTGCATTTTTTGTAAGTTTGAATGTGTGAACACTGCTCAAACTTTTCAAGGATACCGTCCAAAATTTGAGCAAAAAGTTTGAGCATGTGACATGCCTTAAGAATGAATTTTTTGCGTTCGTTCATAACTGAACGTAAACGCAAACGAACGTTATAAACTTCGTTTATAAGCGAACGTTGTTCCGTTCGTTGTTTTTGTGCATATATGTGTTACTGTATTTTTGTTAACTATCAAATTAAGCTAACCCAGGTGCCATAAGCCTTGTTAATTAAATGTCTCATCACAATGTGGGCGACACAAAATGAACCGGTTATAATTGAAGCGTTGCACAGTGATTGATGCATAATTTTGCCCTCGACGGACAATGGTATGATAGAGACTTGCCTACCGTCCCATAGAGTTGTTTGCTGGAAGGTGTTATATAATTGCATCGTTTTACGAAGTCCCAGAATACAAAATGCACTGGCTACCCCAAGCGAACGAATACCTGTTGTTAGGCATTTACCTGGGCTCCCGAAGTTTGTAAGTCAAAGTAACTCGGGCGATTCCCCTTGTTCATCTGGTTCTAATTTATTGTGGTTTTTTAAAAATATATTTTCAATGCAGTGGTGTCTGCAGCGAGATATATCCTGATCCTATGTCTGGTATGTGTCAGTGATATACGTAATAAGCATACCCTAAATGCTGCATTATGTCTTCAACCCTATGGTTGGCCAACACATGGTGGCCGGAGGCAATGAGTACGAAGAAACCACACTAACGTTAAGGCATTTTGCGGGTTTGATGTCCAAAATAGTTCAGAGTTTGTCGAGTAATAAGGAGAGAGCCACCAAGATTATGTCATTGTTTGAGATTAAAATCTTTAACAGATAACTATAAGAAACTTGGGTTTTACAATTGGCCGATGAAGACAAGAATCTTTAACAGCTAGCTTTAGAGATTAAAACTTCTTTTAATTAGATATAACAGATTTTTGTCTCTAATGGTTTGCTTTTGGAAACACTATTTGTGGTCAGATGTAAAGTACAAAAGCCTCTATATAACAACCATCAATATTAGAATTTCAAATATGTAACGATTGCATGTAAGAGGTTTTTATATGTTGTAATTGGATTCAAGAGGCAAAAGTTTCTAACAATTATAGGCCTTTTGCTTATTTTCTTTTGATCTGAGTCGTTTGCATTTACTTGCATAATTTTCTTATGAATATTTGCGTAAGATAAATTATTGGTAATGAAATTAATCTTTGAAGACTAAAACATGACAGTCTAAAAAACTTAGTGTAATGAAATTACTTATATGGGGTTTATACTTCGCCCTAATGGAAGATGTAAGATGTGCCAACTACTGAATAATCGAACGGTTTAATAGGACTCGTTAATGTTACAAAACTTATTATACATAGTAATGTTTTATCCAACGCATCCAAAAAGCTAGCGGCTAGCCACTGGTCTAATGATTTTCTGTTCAAACTCTCGTTGAACCGACTTTGTTATTTCAAGAATTTGGTATCCACTGATATTTTAGTTTATAACTCTTGCCAACAGCCAGATCAACAATTTCCGATACTCGTTGCAGAATATTGGTACGACAACTTCGCTATGATGCATTTTTAACAGCAACGGTCTATGGGCCAATGTTTAAAAACTCGTTATAAATTTTCAAAGATATTTAATATTTTCAAAGCTATTAGGACTGTTTCAAAAATTTTTTTTCGGCCTACGCCAAGGTGACATCCACAACCGAAAAGAGAGCTAGGGTGGCGGGGTAAAACTAGTCGAAGTGAAGTTATACCATTAATGGCTAATGAAGAACCGATCCCTACGCTTACCGTAAGTGTAAAGCAAGCTGTCAGTAGTTCCCGAACTGTGAAACCAAAACAAACCCTCATGTTATCGTTGCCTTATAAAATCAAACAGTGTCAATTGTGGCCGTTGGCTTAAGGCTACTAAGGAAACGTGAAGGTGGGAAGATTTGACTGGTTTACGGTGCCTATTCGTTGGCTTAGTGCCAATAGAAGAAAGGGAGCGTCCTTCATCAAAATGGTGAAAGTATCAAAACTCGGATATCCAATCCTACCAGGGTATGCGTCCGGAACGCTGGTCATACCCCACTTGTTCCTACAAACCCATCGAACCGGGCAGTTACCCAAAAGACCTAAGACCGTGGGGCAGACTAACGAAGAACAAGAAACTTATTAAACCACTTTGTAGACAAGTCGCACATAGAAAGCTCAAACATTCCTTCAAAGCGGAAGTTAAGATGAAGGAAAAACATGAAACAGAGATGTTGAAAGTTGCAAGAGTTTAAACCATAATTAAACCGAATGTGTAGAGAAGTCACCTAAGTCGACAAAGCCTACAGCAAGACTAAATGATTATGCATGATGAAGCACTGCTGATGTCAAATCTAGGAAATGTGCATGTCAATCAGAAATTTCAAGTATTCAGTGTTAGATTTTGTGTATATTACGCGAAACCAAAACGAGTGATCTTGTACTGTAAACGTAATAATTCACCGTGCGACCTCCAAATTTGAGATAAAGCGAGTATGAATATCAAATTTCCGTGAAAATTGATAGCTTACATAAGTGACTTGGTAAGGCGTGAACACACTTCCGAATATTTAACTAATTCTGGCACCAATGTAAGCATGTTGCTGAGTATTGATAGCCATTTGCAACGTATGTGTTAATTAAAGTTTTTTACATGTGGATATTATTGGCTTTAGCGGAATACAGATAGCTTCTTCAATTCCTCTGCTCTTTGGTAATTGGTATCAGTTCGATAATTAGTGGTAGGCCTGGGTAAACAGTTTCGGTCTATTGCCCTTATAACCCCTTCAGATTAGTATCATATGCGTCCTTTTTCAATTTTCCGCTTGTAAAGTCCTTGCGAACCTCAATCTAGCTAAACTACCAGATATTAGTTATGATAAATGGTATGCATGAATCAGTGTTAGATGTAGTAACAGTCAATTTTTTAGTATCTTTAGGTCTTGGCATCTTTTAATGTAGCGCGTTTGGCTCGATGTGTAAGACATACATACCTGGACTGGCCATTTGCTGATATTGCGTTTTAACCCCATTACTGTTCTTAAAAGCAAATAAACTAAACAAGGTCTTGCTTGCTTTATGCCCCGCCTAGCCTCTTAGTGCGATAAATTGAGAAAAAATTTTGTATCAAAGCCTAATAAAAAAGCCAAGCTGTTTTGCGACTGTTTTCTGTGACCACCTGAACAGTGATGATTTTATTTTCTGATCTTGTAGGTTCAGATTTTTGTTATAAAATAGTTGACCGTTGTGAACACAGTACTGTTTGCACTGTCGGCGAAAGTTAGCACGCTGGCCTTTATCTAACATGCCGAGTGGATATCGTCCGTTGGTAATATAGTTACCAACATCGTTGGAAAACTAATGTCTATTAGTTTTATCTAAGATTTAGATAACATTTGTCACAAATCACTATAACCCTGAAAGAAGTATGTATGATATACATGATAGAAATGGTATAGGAAATACTTTTTTGAGAACGTAGTAAATACTTTGAGAACATTTTACTGGGAGTAAAAATATCCTGAGGGAGTAAAAATATCGAGGATATTTTATGCTGCTAAGTAAAAATATCCTAGGATATTTTTACTGTGGAGAAAGATATCCTAGGATATTTTTACTGGGGAGTAAAAATATCCTGGAGTAAAAATATCCGTGTAACACCGGATGAGATTCCTTAGCTACGCCTCTTACTGATTTTAATCCGGATGTTCAAAGCTGTAGGGTTTGCAACTTCGAGGATCCGATC
>JASANE010001362.1:0-13275 GCA_030248225.1 Trileptium ribeirensis
ACCACTCGTAACATAATCGCGAAACTTCACAACTTCGGCCAGAGGTTTGTGGCTTGTAGCTAACACTACTCGTCACTAAAAAATGGTAAAATATCCTTGTAACTATGTAGAAACAGGAGCAGTAAACGCACGCCCCCCTCAGGAATGGCGGTATAATACAGATACTTTTGCACAGTATTCAGGTAATGACATTTTTGGGTAATAAGGCTGGTACGAGAAAAGGCACCAAGGGAAATTTATATTGTAGTGCCAAATCAAGTTTGGTTTAGTCTTTTCGGTTATATACCCGGTGCAATTGAGGAACTCGTAGGGTGTACCCTAATGCCTCAAATTTGTTATTTAGGGAACACATTGTTGAACAAACTGTTGCCTGCGCGACGACTCGAACCCGAGCCGTTTGCGTTCGAGTTGCGCTCGGTAGCCACTGAGCTATGAAAACGCTGTTGCTCCAGTCCTTAAGCCTTTTTATAACGCTAGCAAACACAACCGCGCAGCCAAACTCAAGCTACGATTAAGTTTCACCAGAGCAACTGCATGAGTTAAAGGGTTACACAAATGGGGTACTTCATTCTCAGGAAAGAAGATATTCGTTTTAAATATCAGTTGTTATATTTTAAAGTTTTCATACCATAATCACTGAAATATCGCAGAACAGCAATATTTTAGCTTAGAATTACTTCGTTTCTGCCTCTACCTGTGTAACTGAGCAATATAATAGTCCAAATCCAAAACTATCCTTTGAACACTTCTGTTCAATTAAGCTGTGAAAACGCCCGACTTGAATAAATGAAGTACAGGTTACAAGCTTCCCTAACATAAGCGCCAGCACACACGCGGAGATGAAGCCGGATCAAATCAGCTTTTTACCCAGTGCAAGCTATAGTTACTTTGATTTAAGCAAAAGAAATTGACTGAAGTATAACCCTTTGAAAATTTGGGTCTCGTCCTGACAATCAGATGTAAAACTCCGAGCCGTCGGTAGAAAACATACATTGCACCTGTGAATGCCAAAACGCAACAATGAGTAGAGTAGAATTCATACCTTAGTATGCCCAATTGGCTTTAAACTTTGGTTCAAGAGATTAATGAAAACCTTCTTGCTAGCTGATCCTAGAATTTATGCCAGAACTTTAGTAGAACTCTGTAATTTTACTTTTGAATGCAGAATACTCCCGCAAGGTAAAAAGTATATCAATTGTTAAGTCAAGAGTCGTTAGATCATTTGATTTAGTTTAAACCTTTAAATATTGAGTCTTGAAAGTGTAAATTTGAGCCAGGTTAGCTCTAAAACGTATGCGCTATGAGGATTCGATTTGGCAATTGCTGTAGCAGAATTCCACTTTGATCAGCATAAGCTAGGCTTCGATGAACAAATATATGAAACCCATTAGACGAAGAATTCACACACCAACCAGCTAAGTCTGTCTATCACAAATTATCTCTAGTAATTTTTGGCTAAATTATTAATGATCATTTCATGCAAAATTGTAGCAGTTACTGAGCAATGCTGATCTTTTACGAAAGTAACTAGCCATGGCAAAGAAATAAGATGAGTCTGATAGAATCGAGCAGGATGATGATTTGCTGATCAAATCAAAACCGTTCGAGTTGGTTAACGATGACCTTTAACTAAAAATAAAAAATGCACATTACGCTTGACCCTAAATTAAAACAATCGTGTATATAAATACAGTAGCAAAACCATAAGATCATTCTGAGTTATTTAGTCTGCGCAACCCTTTTCCATGGCTTTAGGCCTAGTGTTCGGTTAAAAATTGGATGCAGACCCTTAAGGTAAAAGTTACGCAGCGTGAGTTGGTTCTCCCAATCAATTACGGTACTATCAAGCAACATGTTAAAACCGCGCGCTTTGACAGACAAATCCAAAGCTCCAATCACGGATGAGACGTTGTCAAGAAAATAACCTACGCCGCATCATTTGTAATTATTATCATCCCTAATTGAAAACCCTCAGCTAAAACTATGCACGTAGTCATTGCCAAACCGCGACTGAGGGTTACGATTTACAGCCATCAAGCTCTATAGCACCGCTCTTCCGGGATGCCTTGAAAAAATAAGCACAAATGCCATCGGGTACCTGCGTTGTCGTTGACACGGGAATCGTTCTTCCAGAAAATGCGTCGAGTGCCCAAAATATATCTTTCTTATCCGACGAGCTTGATAAAATATACCAGTGCTGATAAGCCAGATAAGACTACAGCCAAGCACCGACCAGTAAACGTGAAGAAAGCCAGGTAAAGCTCAAAATAAATCGCTGTAGTTTGTGCAGCATAAGAAATAAATAGGGAAAAACACCCGACGACAACGTCGTTGAAGAATTGACCAAAAAAATAGAGTTATGCCTGGTAGTTTCCCTAAAATTCGCTAACACCCCAAGACCAAGCAGTATTTATTGAGCCCTAATACCTCGGCTAATAAAAAGTAGAGATGGACAAGCACATTCGGGCGAGCGATGGTGCCAATCAAAAATTGTCGATGACAATACGACAATGTTAGCAGTCAGGTCGAGCTCGCCGAACTGGAAACCTGAAAGAACAAAAGTGACCAAAACGAAGTTGCGGTCAAGTTTTTATTGCCGGAACTCCCTCACATTTACAAGTATTAAAGCACTGATAAGGCAACAGGTTGCTTCACAAAAGTACCTGCAAGTTTGTAAGGCAAACTGAAAATAACCGCAAGAGTTTTATAAGATTTGAGTTTTTTCTCAAATTTGTCTAGCAATTCAAGCTAGGAACGACAAAAAGACCTATATTCGTTCAAATCTGAGTGGTCGTGAAAATAAAGCATAAGCCAACTTCCTAGTGCACACTGAGAAATCAACTGCGCTACACAGCACAAATGTGAAAAGTTGAGTTCATTTACGAGCTTTAAAAAGACTGTAGCTACTCAGAGTGGCGGACGGGGAGCGACGAGTCGACCTTAATACCCTATACATAGTCGTAAGGATTGACTCTCCCCAGTCACCTCTAATGAATCAGACCGTGAATCTAGTTACGTGCGCCACCTAAACGGGCCAGGCCGAACACCCTGGCAAAGCACGCCTGCGACCTATTAAGCTCGTGGATTCCCCGGCGCTAGGTGTATCGCTATCTTTCCCTTGGGAGTCGAGAAGGCGGTTTCGTATAGGCACCGTTTAGTAGGAAGCCGACGGTGCAGCTGAGTAGCCCGTCCAAACCTATTCTAAGACGCTTTTGTTTTTGATTTGGCTTCGACCGAATCGAATAGAAAAATTTGACGTGTAGTACACGGTAAACGAGGTTGGGCCATGCAATGAGTATGCTATTTCGGTGATTCTCAGTTTGGCGGGGACCTCATTCCCCATCTCAGGCTAGGCGTGAATAGTTTTCCGTCGGAAGAGAACGGGACCTATCGCATAATGTTTATTCGCAGTTTTACACTTTATATTGTGGACTAAATTTAAGAACATTCATTTCATGATTTCGCACTATGGGCTATTGAAATATTTGATAAATTTGATGAATAACAAATACATGCATTTGTATAACAGTATTTCAATTTTGACATTTTTGCATAATTGTGCTGCTAACGGCAATCAAACTTCGTTTTCTTTATAACTGAAAATTACTTGTTGAGTCTTGGAAAAACACCTGAATCTTGGAGCTAAGGACAAGTTATGGCATAATTCACATGGCACTATAAATGTGACACGAACTCGGTGCAACAATTAATATTGATTGAACTCCACCAGAAAAAAGTGCACTGCTGTAGATATTGTTTCATTCCAGGGCAGTTGCTAGTTATTATCTAGTAGCACTAGTGCCGGTGAAATATCTGGTTCATTGTATAGCCAACCTGTTGACTACTGGGACTACCTGGCTCGTGAATCATCCATCATTGTGCTATAATAGCGACACGATCACATCGTCAGCGCAGGGATATTACCTCGTAACTGTTGACTTGCGCAAAGGTGTCAATCTTGCGTACAGGTGCTAAGACATTTATCACCTCGGTCCGATGTACAGCCGGTCGACGTAGCTCTCTGAAATTAGTGTGGCGTCGTGCTTTGCGTATTCCCGTCGAAGTGCCTCACTAGGATATTAATCCGCAAAATGTTATTTCGGATTTTTAATCTACAGAAACATTTATGGAATATTATGGAACACTGTTTAAAATCATAAACATATATCGCTAGCAATCTGTCCAATAAAACTCCTCTTAATTTTCGTATTTGTTAAACATATGTATGCATTTGATGTCTTTTTGTATGTATGCCTTGACCGTTAGGTTTTCTCTTTTGTCATATAACCGTACATATTTTGAGTACTTCCACCATATTGCCATTGAAAACTAATTTTAATTTAATTTAGTGAAATGGTGTATAATTCTTTTGCATTTTCACAGTCTCCAAAGACAAAACATTTGAGCAATTTTTGTGAATTTTGTGCCCTTCTGAAATTCTTTTTTGACTGTTTTGAACTAATGCGGAACTTTGAAACGTATAAACTGAATAGATGTGGGACGACACTTCAAGTGATACCAGCGTTACAAGAGAAATCCCTAACCTTGAGAAACTATTACTGTATTAGTAAAACATTGTTTAATCTTTTGTAATTTAAGTTCACTTTATACACAGTTTTTAAGCTGAAGCGCCGAGCGAGCCGGAGGAGTTCGGACCAGCGTTGTACGGCCTGGCGTAGCGAACATTTTGCACGGAAGTACACATTACTTTAGGATTGCACGATATTCTAGTAAGGACCAAAATCCACAACAAATCTTGCGAGACATATTATACTCAATATATATAGCTAACGGTGCAACCCTGCTTTGTCGGGTGCTTGTTAGGAACCGAGTTGGAATATTAGAGACAGCATGGAGATAGGTAGGAAACTTCGGAAAAATTTGTTAGACATTGCATCGTCAGTTAATAAGGGGTAGCCCGGAAGTTGAAGTAAGGATCTGGCTAGTGCCTTGAGGTTTCTTATGAAGATGTATCTAAAATGTCGAACAGCGAAGTACATGCAATCGAAAAAACGAGTGCGAGTAAATACCGTAGTAAAATCACAACAGCGCATAGTAATGACACTGTGGTTGATCCGTTAATGGCCTTATTGCAAGAACCTGTACGTAAACATAGCAGTGCGCCTACTGTACAAGTACGCGATATACTGCAATCTCCAGGTAAGGATGGACAAGAATTTGATTCCTGGTTTCCAATCCATAATCTGTTAACTGACGCAAATGGGTGGACGCCACAACAAACATTAGTCTGTTTTCCTACGGTACTGAAAGGAAAAGCACTACAAGCATACAAACACTTTGCCCATATGCGGAAGCAGTCCTCTGATAGATTGTGCATCAATACGCATTTTTTCAGTCGCCTACTAAAATAGACAAGCTTGCATTAGATGAACTGCGTGAACGCAGGCCCGGTTCTGATAAACCATTGGCTGAGTATGGATTACATATTTCGCAAGTAGTGGGACGTACTTTTTCGGTGATAGAGGGAACTGAAGCACTCCAAGTATTATACTACAATAATTAATCAACCAATCACTTAATACTAGTCTAAGACGCGACAAGTGATATGGTAAATGGTCGTTTTAAAAAATATCTTTCCATTGATACGAAACGATCAGATTATCAGGGCAGGAATGTAATGAGGCATCCATATACTGGAGAAAATGTAGCAGCGCGAATACTAAATCCGCTGTCAGTGGCGAGACGTTTTCATAGTGGACAAGAAGTCCACATAGCACGATTTTGTCACCATGTACCATTTGAACAATATGATTTTCCAGTTGTACCACTACCCAATACTGCAGGACCAATACAACTGTGCAGGCTAAGAGCGCGATGCAATCATTATGTACCGCCTAGGTGGAATAATCAGAATTATTGGTCGCGCGGATTAGGAACTTGACCACGCCAATCACCCTTTGTGCAAAAAGCTAAGACTCGATTTTCCACCGTACGACACCTGGAATATTCAGCTATAACTACAGAACATTAATTTCAAACCAGCCAATGATTCATTATGAACAGCGAGGGATGCTAACAAATAATTATGAAGATACATGTCGATCATGATAAAATCACGGCAAACAATTTTGATCTGCCTTGAACATGAAAAATCCACGAGTTATGTCCGTCACACAATCGCAAGATCCTGAGATTATGCATCGTTTACCAGTAATGTTTTTAACACGTAATTTTATTTTAACCCATTTAACAGAAAAAAAACAGAAATAAAATATATATATACAAATATTCTACAAACTAAGCAAAATCACGTAATCTAAAACCAAAACCTGCAATGTCGCGTAAGATTAATCTATCAAATTCTCCGCAGAAGACATTACACAGTGCGTATTGTAACTCACGTTGCAGAGATCGCTTGTACCGTGCCTGTGCGATCTGTCGCTGAGACTTCTATCGCTGGGGCGGATTTTTGAATGAAGTGATTGATGAAGTGTTAGATACGGAAAGGCAAGCAGTAGTGCAACGTACAGCTGGTAACATAGCAAATTGGGCAGAGAATGCCGACGTTTGTGATGTGAACCTAGAAAATTTAATTAGACATATAGAAAATTTAAACGCTGCTAACGTGTGTGATAATATGTGCAACACGAATGCGTGCAAGTTGCTGAATTCTAGTTGTAGTAATGATTGATACTTTGTCACAGGGATTACTTTGTGTACCGGTAATGCAGTTTGAATCTGAGAGCGGGATTTCAGAACCAGTCAACCAACTAGCGCCTCGAACTGTCAACAGTTATTGCAAACGCACGGCTTTACAACTAGTGAGATCATTACCAACTTAGAAAACTTAGTAGATCAGTGAGGTATGCCTAGCGAGAAAGAAGGGAAAAATCAAAAACAAAGTACAGTACAAGTTGTCCAAGTAACTGATAATAATTAGGTAATCACGCATCCTGCGATGGCAGCTGATTCAACCAAATTAGTCGATACTGAGGAAAGCAGCATTTCACTGGAGCAAATGCCTTCAAGTTCATCCAAGCCAACCGTTTCCGGAGTCCTAGGTTTCAGATTAAAAGGATTGCCAAGATGGATCCCAAAAGACCAAGATCGAGCCTTTCGACACCGCGAGTATGAGTGACCTAACAACAGACACTGACAATGTTTGTTTTCGATGGTCCGGATAAATCGCCAACGGTTGTTGCAGGCAAAATGAATATAACCTGGCAGGAGCAATTTGGACAAGCTCTTACACATTTACTAAAGCCAGAAAAGGACAAATGCATTTACACGCCGATCAGAGTGAAAAGGCTATGTTCTGTCCAACTATCAGCCTTATTACGAGATGGCCAAGAGTACGGAGAACTATTCCACAAAGAGTACCCTGTATGACGGGTAATTATTGTTTTATGCCGCAGCATAACAAATTCGCTCAAGATGACTTAGTGAGTAGAAAACTTACTTTTCGAAGACTATTAGCATTATAATGGGACATCTAAACCACTTAAATGGCCCGTTGCTACGAAACGATACAACGATGCTGTCCGCCTTCGTAGGCTCAATTTCGCCCGTACAATATGCAATACAAGAAACGCGAATTATTGAGGAAATTAAAACAATTAGGATTAATAAAGGTTCTGACCCATGTTGCTAACGGAAGTGCGGCACGGGACGCATCTAATTGTGTGTCGTAACCAAGTACTTTAGTATCCGCAATACTTCAATTGCGCCGGAAAGCATGGTCTGTTATCTCCATCAGACAATGCCTATACTTTTATCACATTCCAGGGCAGTTGCACTTATACTACCAGGCAAATTAATTATTTTCAGCGGAACAATGAGCCTGTAGCCCAGACAGGTACATGGACTTGGAGCACCAGCAGAATTAATACCATATCTATTTTACAACTTAGAAATGCATCGAGCATAAACACCGACACACCTGTTGGACTTAGTAATTATGCCAGAATTACAGGATTGGCAAGTTCAATGGCCTAAGCCAACATATATGTTAGCGAGCTGCATTATGCGTTTGTCTAATATTAACTATCGGCAAGAAGATCGTTGCTTGCAATCAACGCATATGCTGCTGCTAGAAATATTGAGACGTCCCGCTATCAATAAGCACCAGAATAGAGCCAAGTGCTTCGATTTCGATAGTGATAACGATAGCACAGAAAACGCTGACGACCTTTTAGAGAGTACCTACAGCGTCTACGAAATAGATACAGTTGAGAAAGAGAACATGTAGTTAATGTCTCCAATAGCATCGATTTAGGCGACCACGAATCAGAAAAGTGGGACGATAATGACAATAATATCAGATTATCGGTTATCAGATGGGTCATCATTAGACCACCAGGCGAGTATAAAGATGATGCATGTGATAACGATCATTAATACTTTAACGAGGACATTTTAAGCAGTGTTCATTATAATCAAAATAATACTGATAACATCTTCGTCGGTGTGGTACACAGGAGCAACACCTACCTGGATTGAAGGCTATGAATTACGAACTCAACTTACGGAACGCCTGCAGCGAGAGGAGCAGTTAAACGTATGACGCATTAAATTTATAAAACTATGCAAATTAACTGCTATTTTTCTGCTGTTGGCGTGCACTAATTTGGTCGAACTTGCTGTAGCTAACACTACGCATTTCACACAAAAAAAGCCCAGTAAACTTAACCTCCGGCTTCGGCCATCCTAATCTATAATTGCCGAAAACGAATCGCAAACCCTTGTTACCACACGAATTCAGTAATTTCATCTATTTTTCGATAATAGAAAATTGGCAAAATCAAACAATTCCTAAAAATTACACCTTAGCGTTCCAACAGGGTTTTGACCATTCTGAATTTGCAATGAAAACGGTTAATGCATATCACCTTTTCATTTGTGTTTGCGAGAAAACTTACCGTAATACTGACATCACAAACTAATCGTCCTGTGCTTTAGCTCACATTGTTCACGAACAAAACGCCAGCCTAATCCAATTCCGGTAGATTTTCGTTCGCAAAAAAAAAAATTAAATTAATTTACGCTGAATATTCGCTAACACAAATTTGCCGGGTTTCTGCCGTAGAGCTGTGTGTTCCCGAATAGGTTTGTGCCGACTTACAGTTCACCAGAAAACGTTCGGGAATGCACGAGTAAACTTAACTTGCGCCCATCGACTATGCTACTTTGTAATAAACCGACAGCGAGTCGCAAACCGTTGTTACGAAACAAATGCCGAAATTTCATCGGTTTTTCGATAACTGAAAGTTGGCAAAATCAGAAACAAGTGCCAAAAATTATATACATATTGTTTTCCAAGTAGTCTTGGCTCTTGTCCGGCTATCAAAGTAGATCCAATGGACATTGCTATATCACGAGCTAACTATATATGTTTTCTTTGTAGCATTATGTAGCTCTCTGGCTAGTCTAGGTTGACTATAGGACAGACTATGGTATCCAGGCGAACCGATTTATGCGGTTGGTTTGAGTTATACTATACCAGTAGAAATTCAAATTTCAACAGTTGCCGAGGCGGGAAATACAAATTTTGGCAGTGCTACATCATGGAAAGTTTCGAACTCCAAGGTATGAAATTCAAATTTGGTGCGTGTTTTATCTATAGTCGCGTGAGACCCTATCGGACAAAAGCCATAGTCAAGTAAAACTCCTCAAGTTGTCCGGGGTGTCTAGAAATGCTATATGCGGAAACGGTGTGCGTCTCGTGAAACTGATGGACAACTTAGTCATTTTGCACACAACTTGAACGGCCATAAAGAATATCAGCTTTTGATTTGTTGCTATTCGCGAACAAATTTAACGCCTTACGTCACAAATTAATCGGTCCCTAGCTGTGTGCGAACAAAGCCAGAGAATTCAAATCCGGTAGGTTTTCGTTAATAATCGATAATTTTATCGAAGACAAATTTGCCGGATTACTATCGCAGAGCTGTGTTTTAGCGAACAGTTTTGCACCAGTTTACGATTTACCAAAAAGTTCGGTAACAGATTTTTAACCCAAAAAAGCAAAATAGGATTACTGATGGGCGTGGGTTAAGTTTACTGTCGCATAACAGATTTTTAACCGTTTCAAACCGAACGCAAAATAGGATTACTGATGGGCGAGGGTTATGTTTACTGTTGCCTAATCGGACTGGAGCGATAATTAATAAATGCGTCGGAACGCTAGTTACCTTAAAGTTTGCTAATGCCGGACTCTATTACATATATGCCGTTCCTCTTGCAATTATCTTAAGGATTGTTGCCTAGCCACTGGCAAACCATCTAAATTCTAGTGTGGACGTTACGAACCACACAGTGGTTTCGCGCACAAATGTTACTTGAACACAACAAGCTCAGTAAATCGACGGTATAAAACCACTCAGAATTAGACATGCACTAATCATATAACGAACTTTTACTGATTATTACTGAGCACCCAAGCACAGTTTTGTGGGAGTAGTGCACATTTTTACGAGCAACCACCTGTACGTAAGAATCGTTTTCTCGTGGCTGTGACAGCCACGGAAGGTATTGCTGCCGGAGTTCTAGGAATAGGAGTCGGCATCACTAATACAATTCACGTACAGTGTTGGTAAAAAGGTTGAAGCCCTGACAGAAACTATGCCAATGAACTTGATAAATCCATCACAAAATTAAACCAAGCAAAGCACAAACTTTATGCATTCACAATGCATAGTATATATGCACGATGTTGCAACCATGGTTGAAAATTTCGATGCCAGGAAGATTCTGCCATCTTCATAGTCCGATAGTGCACCACGTTTTAAGGAGTAATGTCCAAACATCTGCTCAACCATAACGGACACTGATTTCCGCCTTAGTTATCTCCCAGCGTTGTTAAGATAATGCTAAAACAACTGTTCCAACAACACATGAAAACCCGTCAATCCATAGTGAAAAACCTTCGGTAGTATATATATCAATTTGGCAGGCTATACACAGTGCAAGTAAACTTTAAAATTTTCCGTTTTAGATTCATCTTGGAAATACCTTTTTGGGGAAAAAGAAGTTAGACACTATTTCGGGTTTTTAATGTAGATTGGGACATTCCCGCTAGTGATATGCATATGATACTGCCTTACTTACGTATGCTGGCCAGGTCTAAAATGACTAGTTATGTCGGGTTACACGTAGAAGCTTGTGCTTAACATCCAGGTGTAGCCGGTTGTGAACATCATGCTTTGCAAGTAGACAAGTAAACCCGTCCTCTTGGATGTATTATGGGCGAAGAATCCTATTCTTGATCAATATACTGTCGAAAACACGCACTAATCGGACTATTAACCAACCAGACTGATGCTATCTCCATTATCCAAGCAGTATTGATTCGGACACCTGAAATAAAAGCTGTCCGTTCCATCCGAACACCTCTTAAACTTTATGTTAAAGGACAAACTTTAACTGTACGCAATGGAGTTATGAGGTTTACATATGGTAGTTACACATTATTAGTTGTCAGATACATAGTTCAACACTCTGGAAGCGAAGCTTGTAGTTAAAATTGAGCGAAATCTGAGCTTAGGTAGGTTTCCTGACACTTCCATAAACCTCTAACTTACGATGTGCTAGAGCAAGCCAAAGCTATGAATTAACAAGCATAACAAATCGCCTCATCCCAAATTACATAAGGTAACTGATTTCTTTTACGTCCACGTCACTGCTAAGTGCAGAATAATTATAGTGATACCTATCTAATCGACCAACATCATAAAATGCGATGTTTACGTTATAAAGGACCAAACATGTGGAAGTTTTGTGTACTAATAGTCTAGACAGCATACCCCCCCACGGTATACGGTACATACATTACTCCATATATTATGACACAACTAAAGTACGAGACACCATTACTTTATCAGTATGCTGTTTGCAACACCGTACAATATCGTATTTTGAACAAACTACTGTTACAATGGCATGGGAGACAGCATGGATTATAGGGCGTATACGTTATAATGTCCCAACGTTTGGAACCCATGTACACCACAGTGTCAGGCGCACTTTTGACAACCGGGTGTCGTAGACACCGCCATGTTTTTAATAAATATTTTTTCAAAGGTAGCCAGTTACGTGTATTACCACTTCTCGACAGTGTTAGGCACACCGTATCTTCTGGCAGTTATACTGACAGTGTTCGGAATTATTTGAACAACGTTCATATGGGCAAGATACGAATATAGAGTTTAGAAAAAACTACACAATACAGTTGACTAATAAACCGTATTAGCTACAGACGGTGTCCGTATAGTTAATTCGCGCCAAATTTGTAGCTAAGGGTGTGTACGATACTGTCAACAAAAAATGTAGTAGCTAAGCGTGTGTCGTACACCCTCGGAAATTGATTTATAGTATGGGTATCACCCAGACTGTCTATACGGTATGGTCCCGACTACAGAGGAACAAAGGTGCCAAACAGCAGGGACATTATAACGTGACCACCGCATTAGTATATACGTAATCAAGGTCTCTAAATCTTACGATAAGTCGATATAACGTTTTCGTATATGATTTGCGCTCCGTCAGATTTATAAAAATTTGAAGGTGTCCTAAACCCTATATGAAAAAGACACTGTTGCCAAGGACATCACATAAGAATAGATCTTCCAAGTCATACTTCGGGGGTATCTAACTGTCAAAGACAGAGAGCTCTACATTTTATATTGACATAGCCAAAAAATTGTAATTTCTGTAGTATCAATCCGAATATCACAGAAGCTGAATATCTAATCTGCAGCAGGTTGTATTGATATAAATATTTGAAATTTGACAGATACGTTCCGTAAATGGTGTCATGTGTTCGTTATTAAACAAATTTGCAAACTAATTTTGTTTTTACATAAATTGATTAAATATTAATGCATGCCAAAAAATAAAAACGCTATAATGCAGTTCATGCTATGAGAATTCCAGATATAAAATGTTTGTCAAACTTATGGTCTTGTCAATATACATCGCAATACTCTGCATAAAACTTGATGAAGTTAATGTTTTCTGAATAAAAAGCCGGCGAATTTTTTTGTTAAACGGAAAACGTACAAAGTTAGCAATTTGTTGCCTGAAGACGTGGTGTAAAACTCTTATATATCAAATAACTCTGTCCCTTCTTAGAGCTTCTCGAATTTACGTCGTTCCTTAAATAGTGCGCTTACTGACTTGACGTAAGCAACCTGATTTTTTACTTCACCCGGTCAGATAAAGCTACCATAAAGCATAACCAACGGCGATCAATTTGGATCAATGCGGTTTAGGGAGTTTCCGAGCTTATGCACTGTCGTATTTATTGATTTTTGTCGC
>JASANE010001363.1:0-33087 GCA_030248225.1 Trileptium ribeirensis
GACGAGCGGCATATCATGACCACAAAGGGAATGTCGTTGTTTGCCGACCCAATTCAGACAGGAAGTTTAAACAGTCCGAAATAAGGGACAGATTGCAACTTCTAAGGACACTGCAGCGAATTGGGTGGCGATTCGACCATCTTGGGACCGGATGTTGTCTTAAAGACGTGGGCGTTGGATTTGATTTCAAAGAACATCCGGCGCTAGTCACAGGATACTCAAGCTTAAAAGCTCAAGTTTCATGAGAAAATCGGGGTTAAAGTCACAGATGGCCAACTTCCGAGTACTCGGAAGATTAAAACTTGATGTCGGCAAATCTAATTGAAGCCGACTCTCTTTAAGGACATCGACGGTTTACGGTAGCCGTCAAGATTCAAATTTCCGGAAGTGTCCCCAATTGGACACTAGACTAAAACCCAAAAAAGGTGGGCGTCAAGCAATCGCCAGCGATTGGACGGCGACAAAATCGCCATCCTAACATACAGGCAGAAATTTCGAGGTTCGTCAAATCTTCGAATCTGTTGGACTTCGACAGCGCGGAGTTCGGTCGACTCTACTGACCGGCTCCGACGCACTATTTTGAGTGTTTGGTTTTCATGCGGCTCTGTTTTTCTTACTTCGCTTTTCGCTTTTGGCTTGGATCGACTCGATGAACCAAAGATTTCCGCGCAGGTACATACCTCGCGAAGGGGGTTCAGCTGGTGCTGCCCCAAGGATCGACGGTCGTAAGTGTGAGGAAGGCTTAGTGACAACAAAGGTTTATTTTCCCTGTTAATTGAAGAGTAAGTTCGTTTAGTTCCCCCGAATGTAGCGCCCCCCTCGTACTTAGGCAGAAACATTCTCGTTCGGGGTCTAACTCTCTGTCCTCCCCGAAATGCTACACCTATCCCCGTTCTGGAATTCATCATTAACATCGAGTTCCGACGTAGGAGGCGTTAGGCGATTGTACAGAGTGCAGTGAGAACTGATGAAACCTATTCGAAGTCTTTCTGATTCCCCGTGGTCATAGGTAAGGCACACCGAAATGGACGCTTTTCGTCCAGGTTTTACGTGACTTGCTTTGAGTTAGGATCCACGACTTTTTCCTGAGCCGACCACGGTAAAATTTCTTGAACGTGTACGTCACGGAAAGTAGGGAATCGTTCGATGGTTTTGCTATTTTGTTTTCCAAATTTGCAGCTTAGTAGAACGTTCAATGCTCATGCCGTGTTTGGGCTTGGACAGAAACGCAAATTAGGGACGGAGGACTAGCCTCCGTCGGGCTTTAGAAAGCCCTCAAAATTTCTTCTATTTCCTCGAGTTAAGAAAATTTGGGATCACAAAAGACTAAACAAATTCTAGGGACGCTAACTTGAGCTTAAGGTCTTTGCTGTTTTACGGAATGTTGTCTCGGAATCATCTTTGCTCAGTTGTTTGAATTTGACCTCAGGAGCACGTAGGCGACATTTTCGGTAGGCATCTCGGTTGTACACCCATTGCATTAGGACGACTGACCGGAGTACCTGTAGATGTCCCCTGTCCCCGTGTGTTCAAAATAAGCTGGAGGCTCACGCCCCCAGCTGAGCAAAATTTAGCCGAACTCGGACGGTGACGATGGGGCATCGTTTGGCGGTAATACGCCAGTTTTGGACCCCAATAAGAATGCGATCAAAACAACTAAGCTTACCAATGTTCGCTATTGCAATTCGCAATGGTTTTCCCTGGAGACCATTGCCAAAAGGAAACAGAATTAAAACTTTATCCCTGAACCTTTACTAGAATTCGCCTTTGCGGGAGGAACACATTGTGTCCCCGCCTTTAAACAAAATTTTAAGACTATCTAAAACTAAAGAAAACTTACCTCCTCGCCCTGGCCATTTCGGCCCCAAATCGGGCGAGTGCAAAACCCTTTTTTCTTTTGGAGCGAGTGGATCGCTGAGTTTAGCTTTTCTTTGATTTTAACTCGGTTTGCCCGTTAGGCTATGTACTATGTATGCTCAGCTTCCCTTTCTCTACAGTTTCAGTATCAGCCAGTGCTATTTTCCCAGTTAGTGAGTTGAACCTGCACGGAGAATTCAAGTCCGCTGCAGTTTTACATGTCTTAACCATTCAGCCATAGGAACACACCAACATTTATTATTAAGTTGGTGATAACTCAACTGCACTACAGTGCAGTTGAGACACTGCAACATTGCAGTGTAATAGGAAAAAGTACGGTTAGAGAGAGGCGAAAGACAAACGACCGAAGAGAAAACCAAAGACGCAAATGCGTCCAGGGCCGATCGCCCATGGCCCGGTTAGTGTAAACGACCCCGATAGGTAGGAAACGAGGCTGACTTAGCCTCCGGATAGGTGCGGTCCGTTTAAAAGGGACTTGCCTCACCATCTAAATCCCGATACCGAACTCGACAAGAAATCAATCGGCTGGATGACATCCTCGTAGGCTGCTCATAAGGACGCACCATGCCGCTTAGCGCCATGACCGCATCCCGTCGGCATGAACCTAAGGAACGATCCAGTTTTCCCTTACGTTTGCTTCTAGAGCTCATCTTTCGGTCAGTCGTACCAGTGATATATGCACTCAACTAGGACATTAGAGACAATCATGTCGTCGACAGACGGTCGGATCAAATTTTGCGTGACAACCCGTTTCTGCTCCCCATAACAGTGTCTGACTGGGATTAGCCTGGTCTAGTCGTATCACTATTATGCCCTGGATCCGGTTTGGTGTCACTTGCCGTACGCGTAGCGGATAGTTAAATAGGGTGACTCGCGTCACTGAGCGTTCTCTGAAGCACACTAGGGCCCCTGCTTGCTGCGTTGCATAGCTGATTAGTTCGCGGATATTGAGCCAAAGCAGGGATAACCGCCCCTAGCCCGCAACATGCGGATCGCTGCACGCTTAGCCATCATTTCTTCCTTCATAGCTGCCCGCCCCTTTTATTTCATAGTGTACTGTATCGAAGCGCTACCAGTGGCTCTCGTTGAAGCCACTTCTTCACGACTAGACACATCTCGCCGATCCCGATGCTTGAGCCGACACACTCGTCCCAATAGTAGCTGTTGATCATTGTAATAAACTTTGTTTCACAAACTCGGACTTCTGCTTACCTCATTCAGAGACGATAGGGACTTTTCCGGTTTTGTCCGCTCGGACGAGCAGGCACTGCCCGTCATGGCTTGTGGGCGAGAATGTCACAAGCACTGGCGAGTAGGGCCTCCTGTTAAATCTGTTTACGCTCTATTGAAACAACTAGATAAGGCGAGTAAAATTTTATTTGTTTTCACCCCGAAATCCAAAATTTGTTAGGCATCCTCTTTATTTTGATAGGCTAAAATCTCCACTGGTAAAAGCACCAGTGCGCTCGCTTAGAATTCGCTGAAAAGAGCAGGCCACGCCATTGATAATCCGACCCTAAACACTCAGGGCCCGTCGAAACCCTGTGGGGGGCCACATAGGTCAACGCTCTAACACGGAGCGCACCGCGATCTTAACTAGGTAAGTCGACTTGAGCTTCAAATTTGTAGGGACCTTTTCATGTTCTATTTTAACACTTAATACACTAAAATGGAACCAAACAACTTCCGATGAGTCTAAGATAGGGAATAGCGGCTAGGCTCCATGACCTGCGAGCAGGTGTCGGTGCTAGCCTCCCTGGGGGACCTCAGAAATCATACCCGATACTAGACACGTGCGCAACCTTTCGGGCGGGGTCCGAACACACCCTGTGAAGCGCGCCTGCGGCCTGCTAAGCTGCGTAGCTTCTTGGGTCTGACCAAGAATAGGATTAAAAAATTAGTGTTCACGGTCCACCCTTGAGGTTACGATAGCCGGGGTCGTATGGGCATGGTGTTAGGAAGTTGCGCCATGCAGCTGCGTCACCGGTTATTACATTAGCTGTTATCCTTTGTCGGAATACTGTAGGGCGACGTTTAATAACATAGCGCTTATTTCATCTGAAATCTAAACAGATCGTTCGTAAAACTATATTGTTGAGTAAAAACTTCGAAAAGGGAAAGTGCAGTAAAATCATTCTGGTCTAAATTTTGTCCCAGGAAACGTAATTGATTGTTCACGTTATCCAGTTAACTTTTTAATTTTCAGTTAATATTTGTGCAAAGCCCTCGGGAGGGGAGCTGAATTTAGCTTGTGGGTGTTACTCCAGCCTATTCAGCTATCGACACTGATGATTTAACTATTTAGTAAGACCGTTATAATAGTATATGGATCATTACAACTTTTATAGATAGGAGCATCACCAAAGAGAAGTTTCACTGCTGGAGGGGTGGAACGACTTCTTGAATCCGACACTTTTAACGCTGCTGCGGTGTACTGCTATGCCCGGTACTGGCTTAGAATAGTATTTTTATTGCTAATGTATTGAAGCTGTACGTACTATCGGCATTGATAAATCACAGGAGTTGCTGGTGGCTAGGGTGGTTACCCTCTAAGTGTCCGACCCCGTCAACTTATATTTAACCCGTGCAGGCTTACCTCAATCCTTGCTACTTTCCATGTTTAACAATTTTCGCTAAAAGGTGCGGAGCGTGGGAGGGGAATGCGGTGCGGAACTCTCAGGGGGTGTAAATTTGTCTTGGGATCCAATCCCTGGCGGGTGACCGGCCCACACATTAATGCGCGAGTAAACCTAAAGTGGCTCCGCCAACCATCCTATTTCGTAATTTTGCATAAAATTCGTTACGAAACACTTTTTGGTCAATCGAAATTCGGTGTAGAACACTGTGCTCGCGACCGAAATATAGCCATTTTGTGTTCGCGAAAATTCAAGTAAAATTACTCAAATTTTTGAGAACGAAAACTTGTCGATTTGAATTAAACCAGTTTTATTCGCGAACACCGAGAGCTTAACTATAGAATCGATTTGATTGTGACGTCACCTTGGCATTAAGTTTGTTCGCGAAGACTGAATAATTCAAATTTAAATGATTAGGCATTTTAGGTAACAAAATTTCTGTTCGAATACAAGGTCTAATTTCTGGCACTTGAATTTGATTTTGCCAATTTTCGGTTAGCGAAAAACCGAATGAAATTAAGCTTTTTCCCTAACAAAGGTTTGCGATTCGATATCGGTAGTGACAAAATAGGATAATTGGCCGGGTCTCCTTAAGTTCACTCACGAATAAGGGTCCGACCGCCTAAAGCCATATTTATCCCTGTCAGTCGGAAAGCTTTTTACGCATCCACCTCCCTCACCAACAAGCCAACCCTTGCGTGGAAAATTTTTGCAAAAATTAGCAAATATTGAAGTCAGACTGGCAACATTTGGGGTAAAATTTGCAAAAGTTGGTGCAAAATCTACGAAACCGTTGGAGGTCTAAACCCCTTGCCCACTCCTGCGATCCCCCTGACCTCCACCTCTAGCCGACGTACCTTCGAAACCTATGATGTTATATGATGTCAGTTTAGTGAGATTCGAAATATTATTTCCATGATTGTATGATTATATGCTGGGAGTAAAATTTCACTGTTACAGAAACTGTTTCACTTTTAAAAAAGTATATATGAAAATTAGGTGACTTTTAGAAAAACTGTTACATAAACTGAGAAGCTTTTATATAAAAAGCTTTGTTTTAAAAGAGTAAAACTTTACATCACTCACAGTGTGATTATGCGGCGTTTACGTTATATGTTGCCCGCCACGTGGAAGTTTTGTCCACGTACAGCCTACTTAACACCGCTAAGGATATAGTGTACAGAATACCAACACTGCACTCTAAGCAATTGTATATGGTCTTTCGTACACCATCATCATATATGTATGGTGTCATGGACACCCTAAACTTCCAGCTAGCGGTGATAAAAATCCTTTGAGAAGATGCCTTGCTGTTTTTCCGTAGAATGAGTTTATACGGTACACGCTGTGACCATGCACTTCCTACGGAAAGCTTTAAACGGCATGGTTCATGTGATACAATCAATTAGCCTAAATAATTTGAAAGTTTCACTTAGCTAATTTTCCCGCCTTTTATGAACAACTGTTCAAACAAAGGATGTCGAAGACACCATAGTGTAATGAGCACGGTATGCACGACACCATTACCTATGCTGTATAGCGTGGTCCTTATGACTACCATGCACCATGGTATGGTCGTGGTCACACAGGGACAAATCTCTCGCATGGCGGGCGTTTTATAACGTAAACGCCGCATTATACCTGAGCAAAGCCTATGCACGTACACCTGGATTGTTCTTTTGCTAAGTCAGTTGACGGTCGCAAAGCGTTAGAACACGCGAACACGATTTGCAATACAGTAGCAGGTAGATGTTGTTTCGGGTCACATACGTCAAAATATTTTCAGACTATAAAGTGTTTTAACATTAGAAATAGTAATTAAAATTAAAAAATATTTGGTACACAGAAAACATGAATTCAGAAACACGGATTTATAGTTGAACATGGTATTGTCGGTGAAATGCGAGAGACTAATATCGAGAGAATTTGATGAACACAGGATATTTAAATAATGGCCCCAGCCCACCGGTCCCCGACTGTGGGCAAGCAGCTACCGTATGATCAAACATAATGCTTGAAGTATCAGCAAACACTAACTTTTCAATTATTCTGATCCAGCTAGTTTATTTGTATTGATTTCGTTCTTGTCTTGGTGTAGCAAAATGACACGGTAACGGCCTGGTTCCAAGTAGGAGCATCAACTACTTTCGTTTTGTTTGATTATTTTATTTATGTTCTAATCGTTTGTACGCATCAGTAACGCATCACAGCCAGTAAGCCTAAGATGTATCTTTTTGATAATTTGATTAAGAGACAACATTTTCGGGGAAACTAGTTTGTATTACGTTTTAAAAGCTTGTAATTTGATCTTTATTTTAGCTTATAGCATTGTCATACTGCCGCTTAAGTTATACGGTTGTTAATGATTTGAAACAGTGGGTAGATGAAACGAATAAATTTTCTGTTCACACACTGACACATTCATTTGGGTGGCCATGGAATAGTTATGCACCCTTTGAGATAGAAGTAAAACCCCGACCGAGCTATGCCGCAGCCGTAATCAAACTTTGAGCTCAAATAAGATAAAAAGGCACCAAAAATAAATATGTAGCGGTCTACCAGCGGTTGTGTTAATGTTTTGCACGAGCTCAGAGAAATCGGTGGACATTATTCTTTGCCCGGGCAAAGGTATGAGGAATTAGTTTAGTTAGCATTGGAAAGTTTACATCCTTTATCTATTTGTGTCTCCTAGTATGATATAATGTGTGACAGTCGGCCAAAGTTAAGTAGAGCAGAGATGAACCCGTGCAGGTTAAGTAAATATAAAGTCTAACCAAAATGTCGGAGTAGAATTTAATGGCTATATAACCGTGAGCCATAAAGCTATTGAGCTGCAGAGCTATGTGGTAGTAGTACCATAGTGAACTGTCCCGGCTATTACTGTTTCGTTTAATAAATCAATAAACCATGTATCATTTGTATTCGTCGTAGCAAGCCATAGGGCCAAAACCAATATTACCAATTTTGTCAAATAGCCGTGTAAACTTTGAAGTAGCAGCGAATTTTTAAACGAGTCCAAGTGTGTAGACACAGGATTCCAAAAAAACTTGATAAATCCTTAAATATCCCAAAGAGTATTCTGGATAGAAGTTTCTTTTAGTAATTGTGACGACTTGCTCAGCAAGAAAACGAATAGGTTGAGACTCAGCTAAGCTTGAACAAGTAAAAGACAAGTAAGTTAATAAGTCTATACTTAAGAAAAGCAACGTATCATTGACAAAGTGGTCACAATTACTTTTAATTATGGTTTAGCTTTATAAATTTTAAAGTATAATTTCAATTTTTAAAATTTAGTTTCCAAATTAATTTTAGAAGTTTAGAAAGAAAATGGTTTTAGACATAACTATACGAAATTTAGAGTAATTTGAAAGGCAATCGACGTTTATGGTACGTTCCTAATAGCCCCACAAGAAGTCAGGTCATGGTGCGCTCTGTGACCTAGCAAAAAAACAACATCGCGCCAGTTATCTCAGAGATTATTTTCTAAATTCTGTCAGTATAAAGTTTATGAGGTTTATGCACCAATGTTAAAATATGAGAAAGTATAAAATATTACAAATGAAATATTTAGCAATGTATAGCAAGGAAAGCATAGCAGGTTACTGAGCAAGCATTACCACTTAGAAATATTGCTTCCAACAATTAAAAGAATACTAGAAAGTTTCCAAGTTAATATCGAGTAGATATTTAGCAATGTATAGCAAGGAAAGCATAGCAGGTTACTGAGCAAGCATTACCACTTAGAAATATTGCTTCCAACAATTAAAAGAATACTAGAAAGTTTCCAAGTTAATATCGAGTAGATATTTAGCAATGTATAGCAAGGAAAGCATAGCAGGTTACTGAGCAAGCATTACCACTTAGAAATATTGCTTCCAACAATTAAAAGAATACTAGAAAGTTTCCGAGTTAATATCAAGTAGATATTTAGCAATGTATAGCAAGGAAAGCATAGCAGGTTACTGAGCAAGCATTACCACTTAGAAATTTTGGTTCTAACAATTAAAAGAATACTAGAAAGTTTCCGAGTTAATATCGAATAGATATTTAACAATATTCCCGATTCTATTAGGTCATTAAATAGGTTATATAGAAAATTTTGCCAAATTTCATAAATAATTTTTCGTAAAATCATTTGTAATATAAGTTTTTCATAAAAAAAATTAAACCCACACCCATGCAAGCGGCTGCTATTCTAGTGAGCGATTCAACGACTTTCATTTTCAGGCGCAGATGAAGTTATATATTGATTTATCGTATGTAATGTATACTCCGCTCATTCATTTGGCTTAAATGGTAACAGTAGATGTGAGCTTACATATGATTCTTATCGTTTTATATAGAAATATAAGGGGTTCAATCCCAAATTCAGTATGAAAATAAACCGCGGCTGTAGCCTTCTTGGTCTTTGTCTTGGTATTGAGGTATCGCGATTTCAGCAAAATTTGAACGATGTGTGATTTGCCAAGTGTTTTGTTCGGGTAATGATTGCACTCCTACAGCTCCTCATACAAAAAAACTTCGCTAAAATTTGTATTTTTCAAGCAAAATCATCTCGTTTAGTTTAATTCTGTTGTATTCTAATAGTTCTAATTTTACTCGTTTATTATTAACCAAAATTTTTTACAGTATAGGTGATCTCAACTACGGAAATGACACTACGTCGTGGTTATAAAAGTAATTTCCGTGAACAACAAGTATATACTACTATTTAGGGAGAATATTTAAAATCATATCATCAACTTATACGTTGAGAACGGTTCAGCAATTTATTTCCCTTTTTACAGAGCATTTGTGTCTGAAGAGTATATTTACAGCAGCAATTTGATTTTACTCTTGCTACTATTAGAGTCTCTACTCGTATTGATTAATCTGTAAGGGTTATTTTTAGTTAAAAATACTATCACTCGCTGTATTCTTTCATAAATACAGCCCTTAATGTATTTATTAGTAAAAGTAGTGTAATCTGGACGGCTTTTAGACATCCCTATTACGTCACGGTACTAGTCGAAGCTATCAAAAGTTTATATAATAAAGATGCGCATGATGCTAGAAACATATAGAAAATGGCTTGTGTGAAATGTGCGTGTACGACGAAATTTTATACCTTCCTCAGTAACACAGCTATACACAATTGTCGTATAAACAAAACGTTTTTTTATCAAATTTACTCCCGCACACACATGAATTTTATGCTGCGCACCATTCAGACAATCGATTAGAAATACAGTAACGTTTTTTTTTATCAAATTTACTCCCGGACACACATGAATTTTATGCTGCGCACCATTCAGACAATCGATTAGAAATACAGTAACGTTTTTTTATCAATTTACTCGGACACACATGAATTTTATGCTGCGCACCATTCAGACAATCGATTAGAAATACAGTAACGTTTTTTTTATCAAATTTACTCCCGGACACACATGAATTTTATGCTGCGCACCATTCAGACAATCGATTAGAAATACAGTAACGTTTTTTTATCAAATTTACTCCCGGACACACATGAATTTTATGCTGCGCACCATTCAGACAATCGATTAGAAATACAGTAACGTTTTTTTTATCAAATTTACTCCCGGACACACATGAATTTTATGCTGCGCACCATTCAGACAATCGATTAGAAATACAGTAACGTTTTTTTATCAAATTTACTCCCGGACACACATGAATTTTATGCTGCGCACCATTCAGACAATCGATTAGAAATACAGTAACGTTTTTTTATCAAATTTCTCCCCCACACATGAATTTTATGCTGCGCACCATTCAGACAATCGATTAGAAATACAGTAACGTTTTTTTTATCAAATTTACTCCCGGACACACATGAATTTTATGCTGCGCACCATTCAGACAATCGATTAGAAATACAGTAACGTTTTTTTATCAAATTTACTCCCGGACACACATGAATTTTATGCTGCGCACCATTCAGACAATCGATTAGAAATACAGTAACGTTTTTTTATCAAATTTACTCCCGGACACACATGAATTTTATGCTACGCACCATTCAGACAATCGATTAGAAATACAGTATTTGTAACCTATTTGTAACATATCGTGTTTGTAACTCTGTAACGTGTTTCTGATACAATAACTGATGTTTGGGGCGCGACATATATATTTTATATAACAAACATGTTAATAATAATTTGCTACGTAGCCAAATACATTATTTTGCATTTAATTCATTATTAACAGTTTGTCAGTAATAACATTGAAATCCTATTTTTGCGTCCTCATGTTCCATAGCGAAATCTTTCCATTAAGATATTACTATCCGCTTAAATCTAAGCCGTTACAGAAACAACTATTTATGTTCGTCCAGTCAACACTGATTAAAACTTATATAAAATCGCACTATATTTGTAGCGTCGAACCCTTTTATATTCGGTGTAAGGACTGAAAAACCGTTAAAAACAGCTAATTTTATGGGGTTTACACTACCTCCTCCCCATATTGTGGACCCATTTTAGAAGCTATTAGATATTTTACTGTAGCTACAGCTTAGTTTCATCGGATTGTTTTATTGCAATACATAGAGCGATTGTACAAAGTTTAATTCTTCTTAGATATCGCAGACTGAAGACCGCTGTTCAATTTGTCGTTGTCAGATTTCGAAATATGAAGGCTATCGCGCGCGAAATTTCTCCTGTTAACTAATGTGTTGCTAAGCCTTATTAAGCGAACATTACCCGGGTTAAGACTGTTTTTGCACAGTTTGTTGCAAAAGTAAATTGACAGTTCCGACATTTTGCTGCAAACGACTTTTTCGTGAATTGTTGAGCTTGCTGGTTGAGTTAATATCGTGCCGCGGCATCATTTCAACAATCGTTAACACAAGTGCTGCTTCTTGATTTGGGAACACTAAAGAAGCAGTTTGTTTTAGAGCGTGCTTGAGGGCGATAAAGGCATCAATTGCATGTTGGTCCCATTTTAACTTTGCGATGGTTTTGATCTTCAGATCTCGTGTTAGCGAAGTTAAAGGTGCAGCAACAGCAGAAAAGTTTTCAACGAACTGATGATATAAACCCGCTGCTCCCAAGAAACTTTTTAACTCTGGCACAGTAGTAGGAAATGGAATTTTGTCATTTTTTCATTGTTACTTTTTTCGAAATCGGCCTAATCCTATTTCGAGAAATTTCCTTGCCGACGAAATGGACTAGTCGGTTTTGAAATTGACACTTCTTATTTTCTAGCCGAAGATTGTACCTATTCAAGCGTTGAAAAACTTTATAATCCGCTACCGGTGATAGGCCGCTTTTGTGGAAAACTTTTATTATAGAAATCGCCAATAAAAAGGATATCCAATTAAAAGAAACTTGTGTTCCGCCAAAATCAGCCGAAACCGGAACCGGTAACTGGGACCTGCACTTTGCCGTAACCGGAGATATATAGATATATATTTACATATAGATATATATCATTATTGTACTAAAACCACAAATAATTTTCAAATCCATATCTTTTTCTTTCTGCCTCGTAGTCGGTAGCCAGGTCAACCACACCGAACATTCTAGAAAAAATTTAATAACAAAAGTCATCGTTGCTGCACTTAACTGTGACAACAACAGCAAAACTCATTTTGACTGCTGACCAAAAGTGTTTTGGGAATGTAATACGGCAATAATAGCAGCAGTTCGATAACTGAACAGCTGACTCTTTTTCCAACAGAAGGTTAATCTAACCTCTCCTTAGTCTTATTGCGAGAAAATGATTTCAAAATGCTGGTGTTGTAATTAATAGCAGTACGAGCTTCGTATATAGATTTAACTTGGTGTATCGAGTCGCCATTTAAGCCCGACAAAGCGTGTGTAAATGCGACATACACATCGACGTATATGTAACAATTATATACCCATCAATATTTGGCGATGAAGCGCTTTGTGTCGTAGATTGCTTAGCTAATGCCATTTTATAAAAGGCGTAAGAAAATCTTTTAATTGTGCCAGGCCGAATATTTTGCATAAAAGTCCCACCAGCAATAAAATTTTCTCGCACAATTGTTTTTGGAAACACTTGATCCAACTAAAGCCTAAATGAGCGCATAGTGTATTTCACGGGAATATGTAGTATCGAGGTGGAGCGACTGGGTTTTACTCACACAGGTGGGAGCTGCGCAGAACAGTCACTTTTATGCGTCTGTGTCAGGCTTAACTCTTCAATGGATTGACAACTTTTAGAAATTTTTAAGATCAAAACAATTTCAGGCATATGTTTATGCCATTGCTGTAGCCAGCGGAAATGTGACAAGAATTGCACTGGAAAGTGCTTTGGCGAAAACAATTCCACGGAAGCAATACTTTTGCAGACAACATCGCTCTACAGTTTGATATAGTAATTATCATTGCACGGTCAATGATCAAAACTATTGCACGCGACTGTGTAAACTGATCTTTCTTTTGCATCTTTAAATGTGGAAGTCGCTACAAATGCATGCCGTCAATGCATTGTACTATACAGTTGCATAGCCAAGTGCTATCACTGCTACAAATGCTCTTAGTAACCGAGTTTACGATTGCACGGACGGCGTATTCGATGTTGTCATTGCGCTCGAATTGGTTTGAGCGCACTCCTAGCGACCATACTGCCCACTGTGTGCAGTAGCTGCACACAAATAAACGTGAACGACGCATTACGACAGCGCTTATTCAGTTGAAGTAGAAACTGATCACGTCGAAATCGTCGAAAAAATGAGTGCCGGCCCAGGCGACAAATATATCGCCAAAGAATAAGCCAATAGTTCAGCCAATAATAGAGATCACGTCGAGATCACGATTCACCATATGTAACGTGTTTGCGATACAATGTCTGATGTCTGGGGCACGATATATATATTTTATTTAACAAGCGTTTAATTTGCTTGTTTTAATTTTATTTAACAATTTAATAATAAATTGCTACGTAGCCAAATACATTTAATGCATTTGCATTTAATTCATTTTTGACAATTTGCCAGTGTGAAGGTTTATTGCATCGTATTTTAGTACATGATTTATTCCCGTATATAATAAAAGCTCAATCACATTCGATAGATGTCATAACCAAAATTTTATGGAAGCACCATGAATAAAACAATAGTCCGTTATAATAATAAAAAGTAAAGTGACGTGGGCTATTAGTACTACTGCTAGTATCATCCGCCGTTAAACACTTGTTCTTTCAATTTTTGGTGAATAATGCTTCTCATGAAAGAATCTGATTGTTAACTTGTAACTTCAGAACCAAATCCGTTCTTGTACAGCCAGTAATAGCATTGAAATAACATTTTTTGAGTGTCATGTTCTGTTGCGAAATCTTGTCGTTAAGATATTACAATTCGCTTAAATTCCAGTCGTTACAGAAACAACAAACCAGCACTTATTTACGTCCAGTCAACTGTAGTAAAACTGAGTAAAACTTATATATAATTGCACCACATTCCTTACGTCGAACCTTTTTTATTCCGCGTAAGAACTGAAAACCCATTAAAAAAGTTGCTAATTTTATGGGGTTTACCAAGCCAGTGACATGCTGCATATAGCAGTGACGATTTGCGTTATCAACGCTAACATGACAACTCCCTCAAACTTATGTAATAGTCATGACCGAAAAATTAATGCACGGATACATAACTCAAACAATTGTTCATACTTAAGATTCATATTACCATTCAGTTGGTATTTATATTTATTTACACTATAAATCGTCTAGTTCATCGTGCATGTCGGCTCGGGAAGCATAGAACTAGTTATTTTATAGATGTTCATTAACTAACACCGGTTAGTGGTGCTTGGGATTGAAAACAGTAGTTATGTTTATTTCAATATAACTTGCCTCGGTCTATTATTTTTTTCAATGTAACAAAAAGGTTACTGCACTGTTTTGGATAGAATTTGATATGTTACTTATGGTTGGAAAGAAGATACGTTAAGAATTATATAAATATTGTATATAAGTCAGCAAACAATACATATTGGCGACGACGAGAAAGAAGAGAGAAGACTCAGTGGACCTTTCCAATTGATCTTTGATTAAAAATGTGGAGTTTATGGGTATGAAGGACTGAAAACACAATTGGGCATTGGTTTATCATCAGTTCAAGGCGCTCAACCACATCTGGGGAGGGAGGGGGTGGTTTGAATTGAAAGAAAAAGGGTCCGGTATTTGGGATTGGATTAGCACCAGTGCCAGATGCTTCATCGACGAAGAGGTATGTGTCGAAGTTTGATTGGTGTTAGGAGATAGATGGCCGTTGGGACAGAGGGGTTCTCTGGGGTAGGAGCTAGGCGAGGTAAAATTTTGAAGTTTTTAAGAACTTTCACTCGCTAGAATATTTGCTAAAACGGGTGTCATATTATTTATGTCGCACAAGGCACTCTACACGCCTAAACTAGATATCCACATCGACGATGACGCAGCAAACGCACCATATATATATATATGCATATAGCCAATATAACCATCCAAGCACTCACCCTTTTGAACAACATAAAGTTTAACAAGTATATATGATTGTGCAATCAGATTTACAGAAAGGCTCCAAGTCTTTGGTATAAGTAGGTAAATTTATATTAGAAAATAAAATGTGTTTAATAAAATTTGTATTATGAATTTTTCAGATATTAAACAAAATAAACATTATCATTAATAAAGACACGTGTCAATGATTGTCACTCGATTTCAGTGAATTCCGCTTTATTTTTACGTGACTCAAAGTCTTGAAAATTATACCTCATGACAAGGATAGACGTGATCTGGTAGCTGGTTATGATTTAGTCCTATATGAGTACAGACTCGTGATAGAGGTATTATGTGTGCAGGACCCTTTCACAGTGCATAAATATTTAAGTATTATTAAGAAATGTTGTAAATATATTGAAGCGTTAATAAATATTATTGAATCGTACCTTCTACAATCTTCTAGTGACTGTGCAATGTAATTGAAGTGGTATGACAGTTGTTAAATCCAACTGTTCTTTTTCATTCATGTGAGGAAAGGATTTCTCGGTGGGTAACCTTTCCACTCAGAATCGTGTCTTTTTCGACAACGAATACTTGCGTCTGACCCGTGTTTGCCCCTTTCGTGAATGTCATTACTGCGTGCTCATTTTACACGATCTGCTTTTTGTATGAAATTTGGACCATTATATTTTTGATATTTTGTAACTTGTGCACATGTCGCGGACGCTCGGTTCAACACCTGTTTTTTGTTGGGAAGCCGGCCCGTTTAATGACCACGTTGGATTGGTTGCTCTTTCCTCTTTTTTTCTACCTTGCTTCGCGGTTCGGGGTGATTTCCTTGTTGCCCAGGTTTGTTTTTCTCTCACCCGCGCCGGCTCTCTTTTTAACGCTGCTCCAGATGCTTATTTCTGACAGCCACTGTTCAGCGCTCTTCACCTCTCTCTACGGGTGTAGTCGCGCGCTCTGGATTATTTTTATTGCTCGGTCACGAGTGTTGCCGGCAACATCATAGGCACGATTTCGCTGTCTGCCAGCGATTTGCACTCTATTCTTGAAATGCAGGATGGGCAGTTGTTATCACCTAGATGGTCTGTTGCGTTCGCGATTAAGTCGTTGTAAATATTTTATATATTACTGCCGGTTATAACTTTCTACACCATCTTGTAAAATGGCTCTGTGGCCGTGAGTGTTGTAATTCAATCGAAAGTTTTGTAACGATCTATACCCTCTACTATTCCCTAATTGATAATATTGGCTCTCCTACCTTTTGGAAAGGAAATCCCTGTATTTCGTACCTATAACCACTATGCGTGTTGATCTACTGTGGGAGTAATTTCGTTGGGAAAATGTAGGCTTTGCGCCATATGTTTATCTTGTGTATATTGTATATGTGTTACGTAATTTGTTTTCCTCATACATACAATTCATGCATAAAATTGGTTGTAGGTGTAATTCGTGTATAGTACGTGTATCTGATTGTAAATTGTTTGTGTGTATTGTTTGTTCGGGTTATTGTGGGTGAATTTCGTGTAATCAAGTGTCATTGTGTGAAAATCACATTAGTTTTCGAGATAGAAATTTTGAAATGGGGCCCGCGTGAGTCCTAACTTAAGCTGGTATGCACAGTCTGACAAGATCAAAAATAACCCGAGTTCTTATGCTTGGGTTTTATCTGTGAGTATTTGTTCCACATCAACCTCACCCGTTATTTTACTACACTAAATACACCATATATATAATATACACAAACACCATATACTTACATTAACACGAGACAAATCGCACGATACACGATATACCAACACTCCGACTGAATATTCTTGAAAATTCTGGGAGCAGCTTGTACCACCGATTGCAAAAAATTAACTGCCTAAGCTTAGCGTGCGTGAGCTTAAATAAACTTTTATCCCGGACCAGAAACCTGGGAATTTCTCTAAAGCGCGGTTTACACAGTTAAGAATTAGAAATTCTTGGAATTGAGAAATCCGCTCCCAAACTTAAACGAAAATTTGCGCGTTAGAGAATATCTTTTTATGAAATTCTCGGAATCCCTAACTCATAACAAATTTCAGAAAATCCAACAGAAATACACTTACATTTCCGCTAATGTTAGTAATAGTTAAGGCACCCAGGGCTTACATTCAAATCCGATAGGTACCTAAACTATAGCCCTGGCACGCAAATTTTAAAATGTTATATTGTTTTAAACTCTCTTAATCTTAATAATTCCAAGAACCTAATAAAATTCTTATTACCAGAAATGACCTAGGGGATGAGGTTCGTAAGTCCTTAACGGATGGGCCAAATGATGCCAAATTTGGTGTGGATAGTCTAGAGCGTGCCCTAGGGCATTTAGCATCAAAACCCCCATATGCCCAAACCATCCCCCCTGTCCACTTTAACATGATTTCTGTAGTTCTTAAAAATTTCATTGTAATGTGCTGGGAAAATTCTATCTCGAAAACTAATGTGATTTTCACACAATTACACTTGATTACACGAAATTCACCCACAATAACCCGAACAAACAATACACACAAACAATTTACAATCAGATACACGTACTATACACGAATTACACCTATAACCAATTTTATGCATGAATTGTACGTATGAGGAAAACAAATTACGTAACACATATACAATATACACATGATAAACATATGACGCAAAGCCTAAATTTTCCCAACGAAATTATTCCCATAATAGTTCGAGATATCTAGCGATTACAGGCACGAAAAGGCGATTTTGCTTATCCAAGGAGATTATCTAACTAGTACTATTCGAGGGTACAGATCGTTACATTACCCCCTCCGCCACACAAAAATTTGTCCCCAAATTTTAAGGTATGGCGAAATTTACTAAAAAAATGACGCATTTTATCTTTGTAATTGTAATACAGAAGATATTTTATAGTAGATTTCAGTGTTATAGTTGGAATTGTCAGTTTTAATAAAAAACTCACAATATATTTCATTGGTTAACGTACACACGGTACAGACATACACATAAAAATCATACACGAAATGACACAGTTTTTTTAAGACTTTTATTTTCTTTACCATTTAATTATTCATTACTAGGAAACCCCCGTATTTATTAAAAAATAGCAAAACCATGTTGTAGGAGCACCAATAGCCCATGAACTCTTAACCAAAGGTTACAAAATTTACTAAGGTCCAGGGATTTGCATTACCAAATTTATTTTCCAGGGGGAGGATTATACTGTCATAATTACCCCTTTCCCGCACAAAAATCTGTCCCCAAATTTTCCTATTGATGCAAATGAATAAAAACTGCATCGTCATTATTTTTCTTTTTATAACCAAATGTACAAAAATACTCAAATAACTGTTTCGTCATGCAACTAGTACATTATTGTAGATTATCATTGGCCCACAACTAATTCCTGATTATTTTTCTATTAATGTGTAAATTGTTCACCACCGACATATTTATTAACATCGCAGCTGTTGTAATTATCGTAGGTGTCACGGCATATGGCAATTGCATCACTGTTTAAGTATCAATCGCAGTGAGTAACGGCTTTCACAGACACCGAGCGCTGATATTGTCACCCAGTGGCCCTGACGATGCGCCATGACTTTCACCAATTTCATTGCATATCTGTATATCTTCAGAGTAATATATTGGTTGTCCTGATATATCCATCAACCGAAACAGCTATCAGTACTTGTACACTTGCAGTACATCACTATAAATACACCGTACATGCGAATATGTGTTAACCAATAAGACACGCGATGTTCAGTACATTTTGGCGTTTTTAGTTGTCCCATTTGAAAACAATTATTACATTTACTTCCACAATAACAGCGTTTAGAGCCAGTGTTGCATCAGTTGAATATGCATTTATTTTACATACCACACGACAATATAATTACGTTCTCAAAGTAATCTTTTTTGCTTGTATTTGTTTAGAACTATTTGTATACCATAATTGCATCTTGAACATAAAAGGGTGGTATTTAGTAAAATACTTTAATAGGTTTGAGCATTTTTGAGAAAAAAATACGATTCTTGTTTGTTCTCAAATATAATATTCGTAATTTTGAGTGCAGCTGACGTTGAAGACCGAACTGTTTACTATTGCGCTGTTTACTAATGTATGATTTTTTTATTTAAAGTTATATTATAATTACTATATGTATTCACAATATTAGGGGTACTATGATATATGAATGTGGTTTTTTTGTGTAGGAGGGTCAGGAATGTGCCAGGCAAAAAAGGTGTGATTATGATTCCTAATGGCATTGGATATTATATTAAAAAAGGTGTAATCGCGGCCAGTGTGAGAATAGTATTTGTGGTACACCAATACTTGCGCCCCTGCTAAGTGGGTATTCCGATTTGGTACTTTGTTTTCAGATTTTCTTGACTGATCTAGGTAGGAGCTCTTCGTCGAAGAACATTTACAAAACCTGCAAATAATTATCAAATCTCGAATTAATGTTCATAGACGGCAACTGCTGTTACCTGGTAAAAATATTCGGTTGGATCAACTCTATTGTTGAATCAATTCTAGAAACTTAAACTTAATTTAACTTGGCCTGATTTTAACCCTGATTTATTTAGATAGATTCATTTTTTTTGCAAAATGGGTAGTAGAATAAAATCTATGTACAGAATTAGATGTAGGAGTCCTTTTCATTGGCATGCATCTCACAGCAGTTGCCGGACAACCGATAGCTAGTTACATTGCCGGAAGTAATAATCAATCCAATCTGTTTAAACAATAAAACAACTTTCAATAATTTTTACAGGAAACAAATGTAATGAAAATCAATGCTATATTATGCTTTTTAACAAATTTTTTAGCTACAATCCTTTGCCATTTCTTTCATATCTTTTAGCCCTTTTTAATGTAGAATTTGCCCTGAGATTACCCATATCTTTTATTGAGAGCTTCATATTTTAACCTAAAATGCATGAATTATACTTTCGGAAACATAAAAATTATAATAATTTCCATAATTCATGTTAGATACTTAAACTCAACTCTATAGTTATGACTTCTATGCATATAGAATTCAAGGAAGACTGTGTCAACACTTTGTTGGGTTTCCATTGATACAAAATACAAATATCGCATCTTCTACATGAAAACAAATTTTAATTGATTCAGAACATTTCGCCAAAAAATATTCTAAAATGACCGTATAGGTACGACTATACTACGTCCATAAATATTACATATATTTTATAGGTCGCAACCCATAGTACACATTACAAAATATGCAGAGGCACACAGGGATATTGCACCCCCTGTGTGTCTGTTTTTGTGGTACTGCCACACGAGGATTAATTCCCCTCGTGTGTTTTTTGTTATTATGAAAAACAAGAAATAAAATGAAACTCACAGGGACATAAATTCTCCCTGTGGGTTATCTGGGGAAACCGCATACAACGAAAAGTTAGTACCGTTGGGTTTATACATAGGTATTGTAAAAAAACTTTTTGTTGGGTTGATGAGATTGAGTTTTAAAATGAGATAGCAAAATTTCACACGATAGTGCAAAGGCACGTAACATAAAATTTGCATACACAAATGTGATGTATAAAACTACATATTTAGGGTTCACGCGAGAAAACTATATTTTTTACCCCTTTTTACACGGGATTATACCCCTGAAAAACATATACACCCAAGCAAAGTCGAACTGGATGGCCATTAAACCGGAGCTCAGTTTGCGAACAATTTGTATTAAAGTACACATACTCAGTTTTCACAAAAATAGGTACAGGTTTGAGAAAATCCCGGGGTATTTTTAAATCTATTTTTACCCCATTGAGCACAAGATGCATTGCATACACGCGGCTAGATGGCCACTAATCCGGAGCCTAGCCGAAGACAGACGGTATTGTGTATAAAGAACACATATTTAAACGGCACGCTAGCAGAACACCAAGTCTAAGGCTTACGATTTTTTACTGAGGGTCCTACAAAAGCACGGAAACAACATAAGGTCTCCCCTTTGACCACCCGACCTATCCTGCTTGTTCCCAGCCCCTGTCGTACTGCCTCTACTGGTCAGTGCTGGGTCGGTCTGACTGAGCAAACAAAGAGAAACTCACTCAGACTGGAACGCGCCCTACGGTGTAGGGGTTCCCCCTGTTGCTGGCACAGTGCGGGCGGCAGGAGAGATTTGATTTGCAAGTGTCTGGAGAACACCGTTAGTAAATTTTGAAAGCGCCGTTCTTAGGTTCCCAACAAGCAGCAGTAGATTTTCGAGAAATAAAATGAGCGTAGTTACCCGCCTAGGACCGGCAGGTTTAATTGTTAAGATTAGAGAAAAGAAAGAAAAAAATTGTTTTTAAAATACTTGATTCATTTGCCCAATCTTTTGTCCATTTTTTTACCCGTTTTTACCAACATAACTAAAACCTTATTCAATCCTTTCCAGTGTGATTCCACATGGACCTATCGAGCCTCTTATAGCTTATAGAATTCTAGTTTGGCGTTTTCTACCGGCTACCATCAAAATGCTTGTTTCCTTAGCTTCGATATACGGAATATTACTTTGATTATCAACAAACAAACACTTACTTTAAGCCTTTAAAAACTATACCGGCTAAGTCCCAGTTTAATTCCGAACGCCAACATCAGGCGGCGCGCTACCCCGATCCTTTTTGTAAACTTCACGGGCTGATCCTGAAATACATTTTTGGTATACATTTATGTTTACCAGATGTACTTATTCTACTATTTTCGTTCATTATTCCGGTCGAACATACGTCGGTATCTTAAGATTAAACATGCATAGATATGCTTCGTTACCCAAGAACGCGAAACCCAAATTTGCGAGTAGTTGCGTTCATAAATTAAATTCATTTGTAAAGTCTTTCGTGCCCTAACTAATCATAAGTCATATGTTTTTCAACCTTAGCTATAAGCACAAAAAAATTAAATAATACATTCACATAACCTTAAGAATAACAGCATGTTAATAAAATCCCAAACGCTATGAACTAACTCACGTTATTTAAATGCAACTGTACATAAAAACAACTATACTACTATATCATACATTAAGTTATTCATATAATCTAAATACTTATTGGCCTTCGGATAAGGAAAATTGTAAGCCGTTATATAACCCAATATTCGGTGGATGAGAGAAAGATCTGCGCACATATACTACACACATTTCACACATTCATTAAAGTTTTGATTCCTTAAATCTTTTCATATTTTCAAAATAGTCACTTACTTCCGTTAGATCCTCTGAAATGTCTGCAATATTGATGGTTTGTAATGTCCTTTCATTATATATTTGTTTAGGTATCTCCGAACTTACCAATGTGGAACTGACATTGTCTGGGTGACCAACCCTATTACTTGTTTGATCCATGACTATAGTAGGTCCATTTCTTGACGACCTGAAGAGCTGTAAAAATAACAAATAAAATAAAATTATTTCTCCAACTGCTAGTACTATAACATATATCCAACTAGTTGATTTATTATTTTCGATTTGGTTAATTCTTTTGTCCACATATTTTTGTAGAGCCACATCCTCAGTTATAAAAGACTTGTTTTCATGAATTATGTTCTCCCGAAATTTTGTCAAATTCACAACACTTTCTGTATCAGCTCTAAGGTTATCCTCAAAATATTTTTTACGTTTATCAAATTCGGTAATTTTGAATCAAAACCAAGCCTAGATTTTTCCGAAGAAAGCGTAGGACTGAATTGTTCAAATATAAGGTTCTCTGAAATATAACTATCGTTCAAGTCCACCATAAAACCACAATCCTGTCTCCGAACAGGAAGCGTTATGTCCCCTAGAGTTATACCACACCCACAGGGCAATAAAATAACACACTGAGAACATGGGGCCCGCGTGAGTCCTAACTTAAGCTGGTATGCACAGTCTGACAAGATCAAAAATAACCCGAGTTCTTATGCTTGGGTTTTATCTGTGAGTATTTGTTCCACATCAACCTCACCCGTTATTTTACTACACTAAATACACCATATATATAATATACACAAACACCATATACTTACGTTAACACGAGACAAATCGCACGATACACGATATACCAACACTCCGACTGAATATTCTTGAAAATTCTGGGAGCAGCTTGTACCACCGATTGCAAAAAATTAACTGCCTAAGCTTAGCGTGCGTGAGCTTAAATAAACTTTTATCCCGGACCAGAAACCTGGGAATTTCTCTAAAGCGCGGTTTACACAGTTAAGAATTAGAAATTCTTGGAATTGAGAAATCCGCTCCCAAACTTAAACGAAAATTTGCGCGTTAGAGAATAAATTTTTATGAAAATCTCGGAAACCCTAACTCATAACAAATTTCGGAAAATCCAACAGAAATACACTTACATTTCCGCTAATGTAAGTGTAATAGTTAAGGCACCCAGTGGCTACACTCAAATTCAACATGTAACCACACTGTAGTCGTAACACACAAATTTTAAAATTTTGTATTATTTTACACTCTGCTAAAGTTATAATTTCTGGAACCTATGAATTTCTTATTACTGAAAATAACCGAGGGGATGAGGTCCGTAACTTCTTAACCGGTTGGCCAAATGATGCCAAATTTGGCATGGATAATCTAGAGCGTGCCCTAGGGCATTTAGCATCAAAATCCGTATATGCCCAAACCATCCCCCCTGTCCACTTTAACATGATTTCTGTAGTTCTTAAAAATTTCATTGTAATGTGCTGGGAAAATTCTATCTCGAAAACTAATGTGATTTTCACACAATTACACTTGATTACACGAAATTCACCCACAATAACCCGAACAAACAATATACACAAACAATTTACAATCAGATACACGTACTATACACGAATTACACCTACAACCAATTTTATGCATGAATTGTATGTATGAGGAAAACAAATTACGTAACACATATACAATATACACATGATAAACATATGACGCAAAGCCTACATTTTCCCAACGAAATTATTCCCACAGTAGATCAACACGCATAGCGGTTATAGGTACGAAATATAGGGATTTTCTTTCCAAAAGGTAGGAGAGCCAATATTATCAATTAGGGAATAGTAGAGGGTATAGATCGTTACAGTTTATCAGTGGCAATTTAAGATTATCGCGTTTTCGAAACTAAAAACTCGGCATTCATTTGTGTATACTTCGGCAAAATATATCTCAGTAAGGCGGAATTAGGCATTCATTTTTATCCATCTATACTTTTAAAATTGTTATTGGAGCGTTATTGCAATCTTAATTTTTCTTGCGTTACTCCGTGTTCAGGCGAGACGTTGGACAGCGGTGTCTCTAGCGAAGAAGTAGGTCGCCTGCCTATCTATGCATTTTTTCGTGTCGGCAAAGGAGCCGTAGCGTGTAGTAGTATTATAATTTTCATTTGCTTGTTTGATAGCGTACAGCGGCGATTGTTGTTTATTAAATGCCTACGGTCTCGCAGTGTTATGCTACGTTTTGCACAGAAATTGTGTGTTGAAAACGGCAGGCAAAATCGTTGGCTGACCGCTGTGGTGTTTTTTGTTTGGGAGGTCTCCGATTTTTTATCATGGAAATATGATTAACGATTAACTTACTGCGTCGCGGTAGGGAACTGTTAAATCCATTGTCCAAGATAAAACTTTTATGGTGTGCTATCATAAATTTAAACTTTTATTATCTCTTTAAGAAATAAATTTATAACAGGCATTTTGGCTCCAGCTAGCCGGTTTTTACTCGTTTTATAACGTTGTTATCCTGCTGATCAATTAACCTCGTTTGGAGTTCATGCTTTTCATTTTTATGTCGCCAAGTTTCACGGCTATCTTTGGCGGTAAATCCAACGCTAACGACACATCATGGTTTGGTGATTAAGAATGCATTGTATTACTTCGAGATGCGGTGGTGTTCTCACAAACTTTGGCAATTGTATCAGCATAATTGCTTTTCATTGATGTTTTAGTTTAATGTCGATTTAAACGATCTTTTATTGTAACTGCTCTCCGGAGCTCGCGATTGGCTCAGTCTGTTTTGTGTTTTATTGCGATTGGCTGGGTCCGAGTATGAAACGTGGAGCACATCTAGCTCGAAGAGCTCAGTACGGGTCTGTTCGCATAGAAAGTTGTTGACTTTCAACACGACATTTGTTTTGGCTCGTATCCTTCTATTCTCAATGAATTTTCACATGTGCCTGACCGTTTCTCTTGGCTTTTTCGTTTTAATTTTTCAACTGATGGGATGCTTGTCGCACAGCGAAGGTGTGGTTTCTTAGCGCACCCGCTGTATGTTCAGAAGCCGTCAGGTCTCCGTGAGCGGATCTTATTAGCGACATTTCGTACAAAGCTGGAAATTACTCAGTTAGTATTTCTCGGATTTGGGTCTGCAAATTCTAGCGTACTGAGTTCCCGATCCCGTCGCAGCCATGGTAGGATCATAGTTTAGTAGTTTTCAGGTTCTAGGTCTGGACGTCTTTTTTGAAATAGTGAGTGCTAGTCCCGCGTGGCGCAGTTCCCTCCTGTCGGAGTTCCGTCACGGTTCCTTGGATCTCAGTCCTTGACCTCCAGGCGCGGCCAGCGGCAGAGCAACGTGGCCCACTGGTTCCTGGGTTCCTCCTGTGGGCGTTGTTTTTACGAGCTTGACCAACGCTGAGGTAGGTGTTGGGTCGTTAGTGTGCCGGCTTGGTTAATTTTCACTATCGTTGTCGGACGTCCAAAAATAGGGCAATTTATCTGCGACAAATCGCATTAGCGTTTCTTCTCTTTTCCGATAATTTTTTCTTGGCTTAGTGGGAATAGGTAGTACTTCTACGGAGCAGTGTATAAGTGGGACTTGTGGTCGTGATTATATGGAGTTATGAATCCGAATTCGAGGATTAATTTCACCGCCTCAAAAACTTACAACTAAAAAATTTTAATCCTTTCCGTTCATGAACACCGGCTTTTCGCTGGGCCCGGCAAAAAAAGAAAAATACAATTTCTTTGCTCTCAGTTCTCTAAAACTCGTTCAAGTAATGTAAGTGATAGGGGGGGGGTCAAATCGATCAGTTTGTACGCTCACGTTCACCTGACTGTGTTTTGTTTGTAATTAATATGATCGAGTATTTTGTTCCTTCATGTAAATAATAATAAGCATTCTATCATGTAGCTTGCATAATTTTGGTATCATTTGTTCTGTGCCCAATGCTTGAAATAAAACCTGGCGAAGTCGTGCCGTTTTTAGAGTATAAGTTCATGGTTTTGTGTAATTTGATGTTTCATAGTGTTAACCATGATTATCAGCGTAGCAGTAGTAAAGCTTATGGTCGGGCTAGGTCCCGCACCAACTACTCTCAGCCAGCGTTACTAACAAACCGAAGCGTCTCGAATGAACAATGGCGTTCTTTAGAACAAATCTTTCGGCTTCCACTCGGGGTTTAGGTAGCGTGATAGTATGACACACTACTAGTTCTGGCAAATAACATTTTCTGTGTCAATTTGAACATCAAAGCGCACTTGGAATTACGCGATTCTCAAATAAAATGAATGAGAACTATTTCAGTCGTTGGCCAATTAGAGAGCACTAGTTGCCCATAAGACTCCGGCGCGCGGTGATGGGTGTACGAGGGTGACCCATTTCCCCTTTACTGGACGAATGGGTCGCCACAACCGGGGTATCTACATCATCCACTAGAGAGCATTGGCCGTATTCGCACGGCGGTCCTGTCCAGGAACACCAGGACCAGAAAGCGGCAACTGTCTTCTGCAGTGAGCCCACCCCTTGGGGGTAAAACAAACTAAGAGGGTGTGGATTTCCTGCAAGTAGAGGTTGGCCAGCCCGCGTACCCCGTTACATTCACTAGCAAAAAAGCGTCAGACAATTGTCACTGCTAATACTAAAAGACTTCGCAAAAGTGTTGACTTAGCGCTTTTGTTAAAATACCAGGCTTTCATGGGATGAGATTTGAACGAACGTTACATAGTTATAACTTAGCGTTTCAGAGACCTTTGTATTTCATTAAAAAAAATTGACGGCTCAATAAGTCTTATTCCGTCGACGGTCCACTAAAATTCCGCGCCATATTTTTGTGGTGAGAAATCACACAAACACCGGCCAATAAAATCACTAATACAACTAAACAGAAACAAAAATTTCTGTACTATCTCGTAGGGTTCACATTTGGTATAGGTGGGAGGGGTTGACTCGTCCGCCTGAAATGTGTCGCCGGCTCTGTCGCTGACGATGTTAACTGCAAGATCGTTGCAAATTTCGCAAATATGTTTTCATTTAAGTTGAGTAAGTCATTCAATTAAAAAATATTGCTACTCTGTAGATCTTCTTCTCAGCACGATATCTTAGGATATTCGCAGCAGTATCAGGCAAAAATATTGTGGAACTAGTGGTACGTACTGAAACCAGTTAGCAACATCGGATCTGATTAGTTTAGACCCACAACACCTTCTTACATAAATTATGCTGCTACAAAAACACTACATATATGAAATACTAAGAGCCTAGGTTTGGGAATTTTCCCAACTACCGTAAAAATTGTTAAACTTTAATAATTGAAGAAGCAGAAACGAAACAGAAAAACAACCAAAATAATAAACAACGTCGCCAGGCCTAACTTTGTAATAAACTAGCATTAGACTAATCGCCTTAAAACTTACGGTACAAGTAACCCAAAGGAGCGTTACGTTATAACGTTGGAAAAAAGCACAGCTTAGACCGGCGGTTCTTGGGCGGCAGCCCTTCGACTTAAGCTTAGGCTTAGTGTATGTCTCATATAACGACCTTAGCTTAGGCTAAAACTAAGGCTTACGGTTAGTATATCGAGAGCGAAAAGGTCTACATTTATTTCATCAACTTAGAGTTACTTAGACCAAACTTAGAATGCAGAAACGAGCAGAAATTCATTTGGAGCGGCGGCGTCGCAAACTTCAGCTCGGCAATAGCAAAAGATAGCAAAGGCAGAACTTGGTAAAATAGGCATATCTTTGCGGCAAAATAGCACAATGGGTATGCATTTTTTATAAAGCTGTGGATTTGGTACAATAATTATGCATTTTCTAAATTTAGGGCACCAAAGATCCAACGGTAGTTTGGAAATTGACAGCAAACAGAACTTTTTTGATTGGTCGAGCTGCCAGAAGTGTCGTGAAGTATACGAATTGTCTGCTAGAAATTCTGGGTATGTCTTCGTTAACACAAGCATTTTTACCTCTTAAAACTTTCCCCCACTTCCGTTTATTATTTAATCTCAGATTAAAAATCTCTCGATTAGCCGTTGTTGTTGCCTTTAAGAAATGTATAAATATATATATATGTTTTTCAAGCATTTAGCTACCTTAAAATTTGTGGTTTTTGCAAATCCCCTGACTTCCGAAAAATTAAACTAATATATAAAAAGTTTCGGAGACCTAGCTGCTTTATCCATCATTGACACAACTATATCATGAACTAAAATTTAAATTAGTTTTATAATTTTATATTCGTGAAACATGTTGTCATTTTTAATTCGACTTAGCAATAATTGCCTAAATATTTGCATTGTTACTATAATTTTTCTTCTATTCGGCTCTGTTAGATGCAGCAATTTCATTTATATATATATGCCTGCTTTGTTACATTTCAACCATGCTTTGTGTACAAATTTTGTTAATCATAATATATTAATATAACTTTCGATTCGATCCTGTTCGATTTTCATGCATATTATATATGGAGTCGCGTCAGCTTGTAAAATCCGATCCCATCCCATAGAACAAGTACTATTTGGCCAAGTCGCACGTTTTGTTCGTATTCGATCGCATACAGCTGTCGATCATATGGTTTGTGAGTATACTGGATAGGACGCAGTGTAAACGTGGCAGCAAAGGCCTACTTTTGACACACCAAAATTGTCAAAGAAATTATTTTGTGAAGTATTATAAACACTTACAGTTTTCTTCATCACAATTCTGTAAATCTGTTAATTTTTCTTTTACAAAAATTTGTATTTTCTTGCATTTAGAACACTAAAAGCTCAACAAGAGCTCAGAATCAGTTGGTTTTCCCTGGGTTGAACGATATACCGAAAATAGTACTCCAAAAATTATGTAAAGGAAATATGTCGTGGCTGAATGTGAAACGTAAAGTCTTAGGGACTGACTCCATTTCTGCCGGAGCAGAACATTGAATATCGCGTGAAATGTATTCGTATAGTAACAGCGCGAATAGAGGTATATTTGGAGTTCCTTTGTGACATGCAAGTCTGATGTTTCGACATATTCTCGTAAAAAGAAACGGTTTTCTACCATATGTCAAGTGCATTGAAAGGGTTGGAAGGAATGGCTAACGCACCCCTTTCCCTCCCCCCATCTTCTCAATTTCGTTTAGTTCTATCAATTTATGATGGTAAGAGGATTGTTTTAGCTGGCAGTTTTCAGATAAATCTATTCAGTCGACGCACACAATGAGTTGGTGCCCTCAACCAGAAATTTCTTCTGATATTTTTGATAAGGTACACTCACGAACAGTGTTTAAAGTAGTTCACGAATATCTGTTCACCTGCTTGATACGAAATTTGATACAACCAATTATTTATCAGGAACTGTTTATTTACACAGAGTATCGAACGAACGAATCCCAATAACTAGCGTTTCTAAACAAAGGCTTTGAAGATATTGGCTAAACTCAGTTTTAGGAAACCTGAACTATTCGTGTGTTTTCTTTACATCAAATACCAAATGCTTACCTAATTTAATATTCATGTACATAATGCTATATATTCGAAACCGTTGAAGCTTCTTGAATGTGCTACAAGCTGGACTGAAGACGTTAAAACTTCGTCCTATACAACATTGCGCCAGATCTCGAATGGTACTGCATGCCGGACAGAAGATGGTAAAACATCTTTTTACACGACATTGCGCCAAATCTCGGATAATAGTGCATGTCTGAGTGAAGACGGTAACACATAGCCTGAGTCGACATGAGACCAAATCTCGAATAGTGGTGCACACTGGATTGAGGACGTCAGAACATTATCTTAACAATGTTGCCTCAAATCTCGAATAGTGGTCAATGCCGGACGGAAGGCGGTAAAACATTCCCTTAGACGACATTGCTCCAAATCTAGAATAATGGTGCATATATGACTGAAGACTGAAACACATTGTCTTCGACGATATTGCTCCAAATATCGAATAGTGATGCACGGTGGATTTAGGAAGGTAAAACATCGTCTTAAACAAAATTGCGCAAATTCTCGAATGGTAGTGCATTCCGTACTGAAGACAGGAAAACGTTATTTTACACGAAAAATATTCTGTAGTTGTAAACTGATTTTTCGAGCTTAGCCCAGGTCATATGAAATGACCATAGCCAATACAATGGACCTTGCCTTTCTGCTTTTGAAACATAAATTGTTGATCGGTGAGCCCACCATTTCCGCGACAGATTCGACTTAAAACTGAAGTAACACAGCTTTTGTTTTAAGTTAAGGAAGCATTAATAGTTTCTTGGCTATGCCAAAAAGACCCACCTAATATGCATCCACCTGTAGTAACAAAATATGGTTCAATAAAATACTTTCCGATATGGTTTAAAACTGGCGGGCAAGCGTTTTAATAACTGAAACAATGTCGGGACCAATAACATTTTGGTGTTGAAGTGAAATACATGCTATGCCGTTCTCTATATATACACAATGCCTTAACATCAGTTTAAGCTTCAAATCTCATATAAGGATTAGCTTAAATCTAGGCCTAAGTTGGGCGGCTACCACCGCCCGAACCTTCCCGCTTTTAGCTGTTTTAGCAGGCCATATAACGTCGTTAAGTTGACTGTGGGCCAATATCACTATAGTTCATCAAAAGTTATACTGTGGCATCACTAAATTATATGAAGTAAATTTTCGACTCATAATTTGAGTCAAATGACATTAATAAATCAGTATGGGTTGCTTTAAAGCACCACTGAGTTAGACAAAACCCAGAAGTTAGGTCAAATAATATTAACTCATCTATGAGCTCTATTTGGAACTCAAAATCTGAGTTCAATATTATACACTCAATGTGACTTACTTTTGGTTACAGATGTGTTAATTTGAACTCATAATATATGTGATCTGGATCTTAACTCACAACCATTTTTTATTTTATAATTCAAACTATGGAATCAACAAATCGCACAAACGTTTAAACGTGACCAGCCACATGCATCGCAGTAATATGTGCTTTGAAATTAAATCGGTATAGTAGGCTTTATACTATGTTTATTTGTCTTGAGTTCAAGTCTATGCTATTTTCATCTTTTCTGGATTCTATGGCATTCCCAAAGGTACTTGCCATACTTTGGAGAAGTAAATAACCTGTTTACCAGTAACACCTTTGAATGATGTAAGTCTATGCATATCATTTTCATAAGAACCCTTACTATCAACTACATCAAATTTTAAAACATGATAAAAACAACACATATCTGAATTTTACTAATAGCTATTATTTTAATGTTTCATAAACTATTCAATTTCAAAGCAATCTAAGTGAAATATAATTACAGTTATATATAAAAATGTATATAAAGCATAGGTATCGAATACCCATCGGGTTTGGGGGTAAGTGGCTTCGAGGGAGGAAGCGTGCGAGGCGTCTGGTAGACGAAGGGAGTGGGTTTTTTTAATTTTCAGGAACTCATAATTTTTTCCAATTTTCTAAAATCTTTTTGCTAATTTTATCCAATTTTTGCCAAATATTTCATCAATTTTTACTAATTTGTGCCAATTCTATGCCACATTTTCTTAAATCATTGTCAATTTTATTTGAATCAAAAATTTTCGCTCGTCCTTTGACCAGGCGGCGGGGCGTAGTCTTCAGAAGTGGAGTTCCGACTTTTCGCAGATGTAATCCCCTACCAAACCTATCGGCACCTATGCTGTAAAGGTATTGTCAACCCTAGCAGGCCAACAAAGATTTATAAATATATAAAGCAATAAACGTATTTTAAAGTTTTTTAAATCAATCAATTCCAGTTTTGCACGCCGTCTTTTGAAATAAGCAGTTAAAAACGATAAAGAAAATAAGAAATTCTATTTCATACAGGTCATATATCTAATTCAACTCAGAGTTTTGGGTTACTAGCCAGAGCTCAAGTGTGAGCTAAAATTTAACCCGATTTTGAGATAACTCTCAACTCATTTCTGAGCTAAATGTTTAATTCCCAAAATTTAGAAGTTTAAGTCAGAGTGTGGTGTGGGTTTTCGAACTGCTAGTCTGAGTTACAATTAGTTCAGATTGAGTTAAAATTAACGCATAGTTTGGTTTACTAGCTAGAGCTCAAGCGTGAGCTAAAATTTAGCTCGATTTTGAGATAACTCTCAACGCATTTCTGAGCTAAAAATTTGACTCACAAAATTTAGGAGTTTAAGTCAGAGCGTGTTGTAAGTTTTTGAACTCCTGCTCTGAGTTACAATTCAGATTGAGTTATAATTAACTCAGAATATGTGCAGTATGTTTCAAAAATTGATGCACCAAAATTATACGTAAGACTCGTCATATGGTGGAACGAAATATTTGTTTAGACACCAAATTCATTTAACTAATTACGGCTATAAATGATCTCTATATTTTTGTGTTTGGCAATCGGTGCACTGTGGATTTTCTGAAGGGAAAAACTATAAACCCAACTTGGGAACGCTCATATTTCTGCTAGTCTGTAATTACGGTAATGTGGATTTTCAGAAAGGAAAAACTTTAAAATCCAATCTATATTTTTGTGTTTGGCAATCGGTGCACTGTGGATTTTCTGAAAGGAAAAACTATAAATCCTAACTTGGGAACGCTCTATATTTTTGTGTTTGGCAATCGGTGCACTGTGGATTTTCTGAAAGGAAAACTATAAATCCTAACTTGGGAACGCTCACATTTTCCGTTTGGCATTGGTCACTGATTTCCCAAAAAAACAAAACAATATATATTTTTGTGTTTGGCAATCGGTGCACTGTGGATTTTCTGAAAAGGAAAAAGTATAAATCCTAACTTGGGAACGCTCTATATTTTTGTGTTTGGCATATCGGTGCACTGTGGATTTTCTAGAAAGGAAAAACTATAAATCCTAACTTGGAACGCTTTATATTTTTGTGTTTGGCAATCGGTGCACTGTGGATTTTCTGAAAG